>CAKNXH010061551.1:187465-232407 GCA_932178445.1 Andricus quercusramuli
TTTCCAAGTCTCCCTTTAAAAAATACGCGTTTTAGTGACTGGTCACAAAAGAACGATCTGTCACATCTTGAACCCTTTTCCAAGTCACCCTTTAAAAAATACAAATACATAAAGAAATGATAGTAATTTTATAGCAAATATCGGTGAAAATTCACAAAATTGAGGGAAAATTACAATATATTTGGTTGTTTTTTTTTGAGTTATTTCACATCGTTCCTTGTGTGAACTTGATAACTTTTTTGTAAATTTCCCACCAAGATCACTAGTATTTTTATGTCCTTTTATTTTTCAATAAAATCCAAGCATTCAAATTGTAGGTTAGGGTTCATTATACATTTTTATAAATTAAAAAAAAATGTTTTTATACCAATTATAATCTTATCTTAAACATTAATTTTATCACTGCACCAAAATCTGTATAAATTCACTTACAGTGGTGATTGGAAAATGATTAAATATAAGTTTCACGGCTTTCTTCTAACTCGGCAGCGTTTACAATCATTAACACTGATAAAAAATCAACACTGATATCACAATGATACCTATACAAGATTTAAATAAAAACAGTGTTTAAAGATTCGCGAAAATAAAGATGGCGTAAAACCGGCGACGGTCTAGGATTGGTGGAAAACCAAAACCTTTTCCAATTGGCCTAATGTAGAACTCTAATCTAATGAAATTTGGAAAATTTGCAAGGTTCCGCATAGTTTTAGAGGCAGCCAAATAAAAATGGAGAGATCTAACCTCGAAATAATATGTGAAAGAAAATCGAGAAATCGGTATGTTCAGATCTTTATAATATCTTTGGTTCAGGATTCTTGATTCGAAGCTGAAGTGCTGCCATCTGCTAGATAATTTGCAATAATTAGTGAAGTGATGAGCAATTCTTTATTGTGCTTTTGTGTATAATGTTCTGGATTATATGACACTTTGTGTGCATTTATAACTTAATATTTCTCATTTTATGATGAAATAGTATAATATTGTACTATTTTTCTAAAGTAGCAAAAATATTACCGGAACATGAAGTTCCTTTTTGACACAAAAAATGCCGTACTAGAAACTTTAAATACGGCAAAATTTGCCGTACTAGAAACTTTAAATACGGCAAAATTTGCCGTAGCTCAATACTCGACCTACTTTTTTCGTAAGATATATTTCTTTTTTTTTAGAGAAAAAATCACCCATGCGAAAGTTAATGACAATATAGAAAATTCTCGCGACTGACAATCGGTGCCGTTAGCTATTTTTATTTGCGGTAAAATATTCGTGTTTGTTAGCCAGTCCGCTGAACGACCTTTCCTCATAAAAACATTCTTGATGATCTCCTTTCGGATTTAATTAAGCGCTTTCCCAGATGCAGGGACATTGGATTAGTAAGCTCTGTTGAAGAAAACTAGTCTGACATCACCACGTGCCATGGCACTGTGGCCACTGTCGTATATATTTGAACTCTGACGTCACACATGGCCTGCAAAACAATCTTTCTCCATGCCTATTCCTGTCTCGAGTACATTTCGACTAACATTTATGCACGCCAAATTTAGTTTCTGCTCATCAGCATCCTCATAAGGACGCATTTTTAACTGCAAAATGTGTATTACAGTAGTGAAACTTTTTTTTTCAATGGAAATAAATCAATTTAGATGTTTCGAACAAAAATTAAGACCTCTATTTATTTACGGTAAATTTTAAAACAATGGGTTTATGCTTTATTTTTCTTATTCTTAGAATTTCTGTTGTTCTAGATCTTAAAATTTGATGAGAAGACGCAAGGCCTTAATCATTCATTTTATATACAGAATATGCCGCCCACATTTTTGCTGTAGAAATTAAGGAAAGAAACATCTTCCTCTAGAGGCAATATAGGCTTCATCCATCTAGATCGAAACGGTTTATTATAAGATTCTGCAAAGTGCATTATGATTTTTAGTAAAATTAGAAATACTAATAAAGTTGAGGGAATTAGATACATTATTCTGATTTTATGTAATTTCACAAAGTAAGAGACTTTCCAAAGCAACTAGTTACACATATACAACCGAAGAGAAACAAATCTGCTAATTTTAATGCGAACTTGAAATAAAAAATTTGTAACTCATACAAAAAAAAATCCGAAAATTTGTTTAATTACTGATGATCCAGCAAGCTTTACTGAAAAACGTATAAGCTCTATAAAAAAAGCTATGCTAATATCGAACATTTTCAAATGAAATCATTCAGTTTACATTGCGTAATCATGAAGACCTTTACTTTAAACATTTTTTATTTTTTTGACAAAATCGTTGCTAATTGTACTATTTCAAATCAAAAGCTTGTAATAGTTAAAAAATGTAAATTGCGAATAGAAGCTTTATATATTACATATATTCAATTTTCAACTAATTTCAAATGCCTAAATTCATAAGTAGACGACACTAACTAATTGAAAATGTTTCAAATTAAACAATTTATAATATTGAAGACTTCGAAAAATTAATCTTTTAAAACTGTACGCTTTTTAATGGTTCAAAGTTACTATTTCAAATTCGAAGTCCGAATTGTAATTGAAATTGTTGAACTTTGAAAACTAGTCACAATTGGATCATTATTAATTTTGAAAGATTTAAATTAAAATAATTCATCGTATTATAGAATATCAGTAATATCAGTATAAAAAAATGTTTTAATTTCACAAATCTAATTTGAATGTTTCCAATTTAAAATTATGTAACTTTGAACGTTTTCTGGAATAATTGAATTTTCAAAGTTTACATTTTTCAATTGCTGAATCTAAAATGTTTCAATTTTAAATATACAAGTTCTAATACTTGTTTCCGGTATTACTCAAATGTGATGGCATTTAATGTAAAACTGTTTCACTTTTCAGCTTTACAATTTGAAATTAAAGAATATCGTAGGCCTTTCATGTTATATTTGATCAGATTGTACAATAATGAATGCTTGAATTTAAATTGCTGAATTTGAAAGGTTCCAAGTTTTTATTTTTAATGTTTTGAACTCATCAGAAGAGTTACACTTTGACTGATACAATTTGCGCTTTCGCTTCGATTAATTCAAATTAATCAAATCTTAAGCTATTAAGCTTTAATTTTGGAATTTTTAATTTTAATGAAAACACAGAAAAAAAAAGTTTGATTGTGACAACTAGCTTCTTATTAGTAGAGATGGCATTAGCTGCGATAACTACTTCGATGGTAAAACTAATTAACCAACCAATTTTGTTTGGTAATAAGTCACCGTGAGTAATCCTACGTAGTTCATATTGATAACTATTGTAATCGTAAGCCTCGCTAATAAAAGTACCACCAATGTCTTTTCCAACAAATAAAAGTATTAAATATTACAAGTTTTGTTCATTTGCGATATTGGTAAAATCTCTGCGGTAAAACTGATACCTGAGCAGTGCTGCCAACATTCACGCCGAAGTATCGCGTCATATGAGCCCTATCCCGACTACTGAGAGAAGTCGGGGCTTACAAGATCCATTGGTTCCATTTCACGGGTGGAACTTATATGTCGGCTGACAGGTGGCGCCACGACTGTCCTGCTTCAGAAAAGCACGTAGTCTTACGGGGAAATTAATCATTCATTTAAAAGAAGAATGCTCCCGATTAGTCAAGTTCACGAAATTAATACTAATCATTCTTTAATGCTTAATTGCCACTTAAAAAATGTTAAATTCATTATAAATTCTGAAAAAAATTATTATATATATAGAATACAGCACTTTGAATGTAACCCAAGAATTATAACCGTAAAGAAGATTTTTTTATTGGCATTAGGGTCAATAATATTTGTTTTGTGTTATGCAATTAATTTTTAAAATATGTATTCATTTTTAAATAAAATAAAAATTAAATTTTTTTTATGTTTCGTTCCGGACTGACTCACTGGACTCGTCAGTGAGGCTATGTGAATCAGTCCTATACCTTATAAATTTCAATTGATCTAAATTCATCATACCCTCACAGCAAGGGATATCGACAGAATATCCCATTTATCTCCCACGATATCGCAGGCATATCCCAGGAGATCCCAGGGACATCGCGAATGATCTCCTACGGGGCGGAAATCTCGATATCCCTGGAATGTCTCAAAGATATCCCAGAATATGCTGAGGATATCCCATTAATGTCCCAATTTTCGTAGAACGGGATATCTTAATTTCCATAATTCGGGACATCCTAGGATATTCTTACGATGTCCCATACTTAAAATGCAGGATATGCCAAGGATGTCCCCAAGATGTCCCAAGATGTCCTAATAATATAATTTTTTATAATATTTAAAAAAAATTCATATATGTACCCTTTACAAATAATTCATGCTCATTGTGCTTTAAATTACGTTATTATTTATAAACTCATCATTATTTTAAAAAATATATATATTTTCCCGGAGCTACAAAAAAAAAGAATCGAAGAAAGTATGTATATAGAGCCGTCTTTTCATAACTTTTCAGTCTTGTCTTTTTCAACACTTGTGACATGTTGTTGGCCGTACAACTGAATCAAAATTTGGCAAAATCATGAAAAAAGGTAACAAAATTTTACATTAGTGGGTATACCAAATTCAATGAATCATGCATGCAAGAAGTGCAAGCTGCACGTTTCAAAAGATCAGAAGTTTCGAAAAACCGACCGGCTTTTTCTTGATTACAGTTAACTTAACCTCAAAAGTGCACAAAATGTATAAATGTATATACTTTAATTTACAATGGGAATCAAATCATTAGTCACAAAAGTAACGAACAAAAATTTTTATTCAGTTAAATGCAAAATAAAAGTAATTAGTTGAAACATTAAATTTTTCATGAGCTTTATCCATTGCCACGCAGATGTATCTATAACCTCCAGCGAGCCTCCATATACCTAATACATATAAAATATACATGAAAAATGTAATAAAAGCAATAAAATTGTTATTCTTATATGTATATTGTTTATTTCTTGAATTTTTAATCCCCTAGTAATTAATTAGAATATTAGCAGAATTTTTTATTATAATATCGGGATATTCGTGGGACATTTTACTATGGTATTGGGATATCCTGTGGACATTCTTGCGGGGTATCGTTAGGATATTCTGTCACGATATCCTCAGGAGCGGAAATCTCGATATCCCTGGAATATGCCACGGATATCCCGGGAGATTTTTGGGACATTTTTCAGGATATCACATATCCTGCCGAGATATCCTAGGGATATGCCAAGGATATCATTTTGTTGTGAGGATAATGTATATTACCAAAGAAATTTTAGTTTTGTTTGTAAATTTGATAAATTTTGCAGCCATTAATATAGTGCATTTCAACCACGGATAGGGGTTGAAATTTAATATAATTGATATAAAGTTTTCATGTAATTTTTTAAAAAACTAAAAAATGTGTTGTGTTTACAAAAAATCAAATCAAAATTTTATAACAATTATATTAAGTTTCAACCCCTATTCGGTCGTCGCCATGTTTGGTATTTCGGAGGTGTTGGATAAGGTTCATAATAATTTATAAGTGCACTCAGAACTATTAATTTAATTGTAAGGCTCACCAATTTAATAATAATACCAATAATAATAACATGATGTAGTAACTACAACTACCTGAAAATGGTTATCTACCATCAGAAGTTGCGACATGTAAAGGAGTAAGCTCGGTTTCGTAAGCAGTTTCGTGATTAGGGGAGCCACGGGACCGAGAGAGAGGCGGTGCTCAATCAAGCGTGACAAACAGCACGAGAGCCGCACTCGATGCATTAGATGCATCAGGTTGCATCATGCGTCCAAGTCCGGCAGAAATAGTTCTTATATCGGCAGTTAAGTTTATTTGACACTAATACTTTATTAGTTGTCTCAACCATTTTTTTTCAGTGCAGGAAACATTTTTGCAAAACGGTAAAAAATCGGGAATTTTCTTCTTATATTTAAGCGGTCATCCTTTCATGTTCAGTTCATTTCAGTTTTTAAATCATCTAGACTAAAATTAGATCGCATCCAAATTGTAAGAATGACGTTTTTATTTTATAAACCTTTCAAATATGAAAGGATTAGATCAGATGTAATAGTCGTAAAATATTGGTAAAAAATAATATATTTAGTATATGGATGATTCTATTCAAAGATACCGTTTTCAGTCCGAATTTGGTAGCAAAAAAGTTTTTATTTAAAAAAATTTGTCCCTTGACATTAATTCATACGACCTTCAAAAGTGAGAAGGTGATTTGCGTAAAATTAATTTTCTAAAATATTGATTGAGGCTTCATTTTAGGGGTAGTTTTGCACTTCATCAGTTGTCATTTTTTTTTTGCTGTGGCCCGTCTCCCGAAAAAGCGGAGGAGTTGAAAAAGGGGATTGGTCAGCCAAGTTTATGCAAAATATTTGATTACGCATCCCGAATTTCGGGACGAGGAGACACTTCGAATTTTCTTCTATTTAACCAATTTTGATAAGAATTGATATGGAGGGGGGAGTTTTCGGTGTTTAATTATAATCTAGAAAAATCTTGAATATTTGTAACGCGTGAAGTCTTGGAACACAAATGTGCATGTTAAAGATATAAGAATAATCGCTTACTAGATTAAAATCAAATATTTATCCATATTATAGTTGATTAATACTGTAACTGCAAACAAAACAAAATCTCGGAGTCACAGTGAAAACGGGCTTTTGCTGATGAAAAAAAGCATACATTTTCTAATGTTACAAACAACGCGATGGAGTTCAAAAAAATGTTGTAACATTTTTCAATATAAAAACACTTTTTATGATGTATTATGATCATATTATTTACAATTATTTTGCTGATCTCTAGATAACGAGGCTTCGGAGATAAAAGGAAATTTTTACTCGCGATAAAATAATGATTTCAATTATGCATTATAAAAAAAGCATTTCCGCATATAAACTAATAAGAATAAAAAATAAATGTAGAGGTCTGTACTTTTAATGCACAATGAAAACAAAATAATGTAATGTAATTCTATTTTAAGGAAAGCATGAAGCAAAAGTGTTAACGCTCTTATTGTTAGTATGTGCTATAGTTTCAGAGGATACCGCTTAGAAATTGAAAAGGCAATGAGATTTCAATAAAAAAAAAGGCCGCGAAAGCTAAAAATCATGTTAGACTTTAGAGACATGGCAAAAAGGCGTATAAACTCAAAAAATTAATCAGCACGTCGAAGAGGTCCCTTCGAGTAGAATGACCCATATAAGCCTACTCCCGTTTCCTACCTTGTCGAATTTTTTTTAACTTCTTACACCCACACAATTATTTAGAATTTATTACAAAAACGAATTATTTTTTAAACATTTTTTTTGTAATTCTAAAAATGCAGGACTGTAAAGACGTTCTTGATTGACCTTTATTTAATTTTACAAATTTTCAACTAGATATAATTTTGTGTGGACGTGAGTTCAGAAAAAAAATATCGGCAAAATAAGAATGAATTTTATTTTTGTAAAGGAAAGTTTACCTTAAGTTCCAACAATTAATTCTTCTCTGCTAAAGGAAATAAAAACTTCAAATAAAACAATTAACGACATAAAAACAGGCAAAGCAATTTGTTAAAAATAACGTAGGAAGCTTAAGAATAGGATTCGGTGCTTTTTATACAAAAATAAAAATAAATGTCCTTCATTGGTCTTGATCTTAGTTTCTATGAAACGTATGGATCCTTTTTCTCTAATTCAAAGTCCATTAAAAAGGACAAATCCTTTTGCCCTTTTTCGCGTGTTTGGATGGTCGCGTTCTCGCGTTGTAACCTCGTCGATCTAAGAGGATCCAAGTTTGCGAGCAGAATGAAGTTAGTGTCAGTCTGAGGTCTCATGGTCTCATCTCCGATAGGGCAATGTAGAGGCCGAGAGTTTAAAATTGGCAAGGATCCAAAGAACAGAGGAACGAACGAACTGCAGAAAGGCGAAGGCAAAGGCAGCAAAGTGCCAGAGTAGCGCTCAAAGCCACAGAGGGTTTCTGTTGGTTTCTGTGTGGCACACAGCATACGGAACACGGTGTATTTTTACTCCGGACTTCACGGCGCCGGACAACTCGTAAATAGATGCTTCGCACTGCTTTCTGCCTATACTTTACTCCGTTACTCCTTTGCTACTAATCTCAAATTGATATTCTTTTCGCCAGATCTCCGCCCAAATTTCACTGATTATGGATCAACTTCCGAAAACGTCACCTCCAAATTTGTATTGGCCAATTGGCCATTGCTCCTGGAATCCCCCCTTTGGGTCCGACAGAACAAATTTAAAAGACAATTTGGCCAAATAAATAGAAAACTTCTTATTTTTTTATATTTCGGAAAATATTCCAAAAACAACACTTTGTTGTAAAAACTTGAAAAAGAAACAACAAATTTCCTTTTTATTTGACGCAAAAATCCTTTTATGGTCTTTCTTTGGGTCCAAAAAGGAACCTCGTAAAGTGGCGTTTTCGTTAAATTTAACCCTGATTAAACCTTTCATGCAGAGAAAGAGTTATTGTCTTCAAACAAAAGCGTCACCCTTTTATCTGTTTTGTTTTGAACCACGTAGACATATGTGTTACACAAACCGAATTATTTGACAGCAAGATTAAGGCGAAGTTTGCCACAAAAAGATAATTCTTTAAAATGAAAATTACAATTTTAAACATTTTTAAAAACAATATTTGGATATTTACGGTGACATTGGCTTTAGGGTCACAAAAAATTTAAAAGTAAAAGTTGTATTTTCGAAACTTTAAAGATGCAAAAAATCAGAAAAATTGGTTCATACTATATTTAATTTGAAAATATCTTCAATGTGCCGAGATACTTCGTTATAATTTAAGCTAGAGAATTTAAGGATTTCGAAACAATTATCTGATCTTAACGAATGAAGATTCTTGAAAGATATATCTTCAAAGAACATTGAGGCAAGGTAAATCTTGCGAATGCGGGTGTAATACCTGAATATTTTTATTGCGTTTCCCACTTTGAAATAGATTTACGGTTATGCGTTTAGACGAAGGCTAAATTAGAAACAAAACGTGTACTGCAAATCTATGTGTGATCCCTTATAGTCTTATACCTACACTTATAAAATACCTTAAACCATACACTGTACCGACAGAAAGTTTGCGAATATTTCTTTTGAACATTGAAATTATCGCAATGGACTAGTCACAACATATTAGTTTCAAAGTTAAAACTATTTCTTTAGCTAAATGAACATTTTGAAATATTGAGTTCAACTCTATGCCAAATCTAGAAAAGTGTTTCTAAAAATTTGGAAAAATCATGAGATCAAGAGAAAAACCTATATTCTTTAAACCAAAATCAACAGCACGATTAAATAATATGTAATTGTCGAGTATACACAAAAAATATTTACTCGTGTAATAATTACACAGATCTGCAAAAAATGGGTTGCAAGTGTTGTTGACCAACTGAGGATAATTTCCGACGTAATTTTCTGCGTAGAACTAGAATCCGAATCCCAGGACAGAATTTTCCCAGCACGTGCAATTTCGAATTGAAACATCAGACATTTTTTAAAGAATTTTAAATCAAACTCGATCATTCAAAATTGTATAATTTAATGCGATTTTAAGTAGAATAGGTTTTTCTACTAAAAATTATACAAATTCCCACTTAAAAAAAAAATCACTGTAACCCGGTACAGCGGCCACCTTGATATTGTACTAAAAACATTTAGAAACGTTACACATTGGAAACGCTGAATATATTCTAACTAAAAATGCTTGAATATGACAGATTATTGATCATCGTTGGATAAGTTTATTGTACAAATATACAGCCACACTTGGCTATGCCTAACATTTAGCTACAGGAACATGTACTATTTTACATAGCGACCTTGAACTTTCAGTTGGAACCGTTTGCAACCAATGATTCTCAGATCGACCTGACACTTGTGAGTGTCGCTCATAGCCGATACTTGAATACAGGTTTGTCGAGGTCTTTAGCCTCATCGTGGCAAAATAACAATGACCAGTAATGCTGAGCTCTACTAATTATATAGTAGCGCTTCATAGGAAATAAAAAGCTAGTAAAAAGGAGCCCAACAGAAATTGTATATGTATCTATATAAGCTACACTAAACTTATTATTTATTAAAACATAGGAATAAACAAATAACTCACATTTGTTTTTGCTTTTGATAAAATCTAATTTTGTAAAATTTGTATAATTGTATAGTGTATACACGATATCTGTGCGACTCTATCTTTAATTAGAAAATAAGTCTAAAATAAAATCGTTTGTTAAATAGTAATTTAGGGATAGTTTAAATTTCATGACGGTTCTAAAAATCTAAAGTGTGGAAATGCCAATGAGTGACTGGTCGGCTACCCGACGAGTTGGCCCCACTTTAAGTCGGGGGCCAGTCGGGAAAATTGATTAGGGTACCCGACCATTTTCGTCACGGTGAATTAGTCGGGGGCTGGCCAGTTGACCCGACTTATCCCAGTCGGGGTCTAGTCGGGTACTACCCAGGTGGAAATACACCACTGGCGCAGTACCACTACTTCTAAAGATATAACAAATAAGCTATTTAAAATTAATAATAATTTATTGCGAATATTTTTGTCCATAAATGTTAATGGCCCTGCTTAGAATGAACACATATAATATTACATTTCTCAACATTATATTACAAATAAAATTTCTAACGCTACGGGGGTTTCGAACCTACATCTATACCTGAATCTGTCGCCTAGCAGTCGGTAGTCTTAAGGGGATTTATCAGCGTTCTAAAATGGATTGGCAGATTCCGGCCGCACGGTTGAATATTGTCGCCTGATATTTTGCATACCTCATCTAAAGACTGTTCTCTTTTGCAGTTCAGTCTCGGTTTTTTGAATTTTTGTTTATATTTAACGTTACAAACAAAAAGAAAAGTGCAATGGAAAAAAAATGCAGTGACGCTCAGTAGTAGCTGAATGTGTATTTTCGAGGCCTGAATCTCAACCCTTCTCGAAGGGGAGAGCTCGGCTACGAGGAAGACGCCCCGTCGCGCGGGTGGAGACACTCGAACGCGTCGAATCAACCGAAACGAATCGTCCTCTCATTGTTATGAGATGCAGGCCAGTTCAAAAAACTGAAATTACGGAAACGTCGCGTGATTGAATTTTAATTAGCATACATAGTTTATTCATATAATTATAAGAAATTGAAAAAAAGATTCATGAAAATCGGTTAATATTTGCAGTAATAATAGAATCTTTGAAGTGCACACGATAGTATGCAAAGATACACCGCACAATGGGAGAAACGCATTTTTGTCGTTCGAAAGGTCTACAGCCTTCAATTTTGCCCCAATCCGCGATTACTTTTTTTTTTAATTGGAGAGCGCTAAATTTCCAAGAGCACCTTAGTCAGAGATTCTTGCTTTTTCATGTATTTATTTATTATATGTTTACTCGAAGTATGAGAAAGTAGAGATTTCTCACCAAATCATTATTCACTTTTCAATAGAGCTTTTCATAAAATGAGAATCATCCTAAATCGACGCAATAGTACTACCAGTATGCAAATAATTTTTTGATCACTGTCTGTTTTAATTGTTATAAACAAAAGACATTAAAAAGCAGCCACATAGTGTAATTTTTGTTTGACAAAATTTGTTTTCGGATGAATATTCTTTAAATTATAGTGAGAGTGACCGTTAGTCGAAGGTATTTAACAACACTGAAAAAAGTGGATCGTTAGAAGGACTCTCTAAACTAGTATTTCTAACTATACTTGTAACTGAAGCGCAGTTTTCTGTCGGTGAATTTGGTTAAAATTACTATTTTGTGTTCGGGTTTGTTGAACTAACTTTTTAAAAAAGTAGGATGAACAATTTCAAATAGTACGATGCACTGCACCACTTGCTAACCGTCCATACTCAGCGAGAAGAAGAGTTACCTGAGCCTTTCTTCTGTGAAAAGTAACTTTGCCGATTTCGCATTGTAACGTATTTCTGCATGTGTATTAGGGTGGTCCAAAAAATTTTTTTTCCAATTTTTATGGGGACACCCGCCAAATTTGTTTGAATCCGCACAAAAATAAATGGGTTTTTTTTTTCTTTTGAAAAAAAAAATGATATTTAGGGGTGGCGCAAGCCCCATGAAGTTTGACATGTATTTCCCATAAAGGGATAACTATAGATGAAAATTGGACAAAACGCCAGAAATTAAAAAAAAATCCGCATCTTTCTAGCATTATTCAAATATAATATTATTAATAATTATAATAAATTGTTTAAACAATCACTATTATTAAAATTGATGAACTATCACTCCCCTTTAATTGAAAATTGGACCACAAATGGAAAATTTGTGAAAAAACCGCGTCTTTCTAACTACATTCTATGAGAAAATTGCTAAAAACAATAATAAATTGTTTAAACAATACATGAAATATCTCATTTTCAGTATTAAGTCATATTTTATATATTAGAAATAATTCGCAATAAAAAAAACTGCAAAAAATCATAATTAGCGCCAAAAACTCGCAAAACCCATTTTTTCACTTACGGGGTTTCTTTGGGACCCTATAAAACAGACTTATGGTGGTGATAATTGAAAAGTGATATTTTATTCGTATTCTATGGCTAATTGCGAAGAGAAATGTTGAGTTTAAACTCGATTGAGATAATATTGAGGATTCTGAATAAGATTTACAAAAACGTCTTTTTTTCTTATGGGAAATACATGTCAAACTTCATGGGGCTTGCGCCACCCATAAATATCATTTTTTTTTTCAAAAGAAAAAAAAACCCATTTATTTTTGTGCGGATTCGAACAAATTTGGGGGGTGTCCCCATAAAAATTCGAAAAAAA
Source organism: Andricus quercusramuli (assembly GCA_932178445.1). NCBI lineage: Eukaryota > Metazoa > Arthropoda > Insecta > Hymenoptera > Cynipidae > Andricus > Andricus quercusramuli. Next base: position 200,274 of record CAKNXH010061551.1, read on the forward strand.
ATTTTTTGTACAACCCTAATACACATGCAGAAATACGTTACAATGCGAAATCGGCAAAGTTAGTTTTCACAGAAGAAAGGCTCAGGTAACTCTTCTTCTCGCTGAGTATGGACGGTTAGCAAGTGGTGCAGTGCATCCTACTATTTGAAATTGTTCATCCTACTTTTTTAAAAAGTTAGTTCAACAAACCCGAACACAAAATAGTAATTTTAACCAAATTCACCGACAGAAAACTGCGCTTCAGTTACAAGTATAGTTAGAAATACTAGTTTAGAGAGTCCTTCTAACGATCCACTTTTTTCAGTGTTGTTAAATACCTTCGACTAACGATCACTCTCACTATAATTTAAAGAATATTCATCCGAAAACAAATTTTGTCAAACAAAAATTACACTATGTGGCTGTTTTTTAATGTCTTTTGTTTATAACAATTAAAACAGACAGTGATCAAAAAATTATTTGCATACTGGTAGTACTATTGCGTCGATTTAGGATGATTCTCATTATATGAAAAGCTTTATTGAAAAGTGAATAATGATTTGGTGAGAAATCTCTACTTTCTCATACCTCGAGTAAACATATAATAAATAAATACATGAAAAAGCAAGAATCTCTGATTAAGGTGCTCTTGGAAATTTAGCGCTCTCCAATTAAAAAAAAAGTAATCGCGGATTGGGGCAAAATTGAAGGCTGTAGACCTTTCGAACGACAAAAATGCGTTTCTCCCATTGTGCGGTGTATCTTTGCATACTATCGTGTGCACTTCAAAGTTTCTATTATTACTGCAAATATTAACCGATTTTCATGAATCTTTTTTTCAATTTCTTATAATTATATGAATAAACTATGTATGCTAATTAAAATTCAATCACGCGACGTTTCCGTAATTTCAGTTTTTTGAACTGGCCTGCATCTCATAACAATGAGAGGACGATTCGTTTCGGTTGATTCGACGCGTTCGAGTGTCTCCACCCGCGCGACGGGGCGTCTTCCTCGTAGCCGAGCTCTCCCCTTCGAGAAGGGTTGAGATTCAGGCCTCGAAAATACACATTCAGCTACTACTGAGCGTCACTGCATTTTTTTTCCATTGCACTTTTCTTTTTGTTTATAACGTTAAATATAAACAAAAATTCAAAAAACCGAGACTGAACTGCAAAAGAGAACAGTCTTTAGATGAGGTATGCAAAATATCAGGCGACAATATTCAACCGTGCGGCCGGAATCTGCCAATCCATTTTAGAACGCTGATAAATCCCCTTAACCATTACTTTATAGTCCATACCACAGAATTGAAAGTCAATGGAAAAACCATCCTCATATGCCACAGCTCAAAAAAGTTATAACAACAATTTTCCAACTCTTTTTCTCATTAATTTTTTGATTATTATACGACAACCTAGTAGATGTAAAATGAATCAACTACCAGGAGTGTGAATAAAATAATTTTTGAATCAATAATTTAAATCGATTACAATTTTTCTTCGTGTAATTTTTTTTTCCTTTTTAGACTATTTTACAACTTTTGATAATGAAATAAAATGTCATTTTTAATGAGCATTTAATAGTATATTGTGCTACAAGTGCGGAAAGTAGGCAGTTCCACACGAGTGTGAAGTTTGCTGTACGAGCCAGAGGCGAGTCGAAGGGGAGGTGTAGGCGAGTCGTAGGCGAGTTGGAAGCGAGCCGAAGGCGAGCTGTAAACGAGCCGAAGAGAAGCCGGAAACGACCCGAAGATGAGCCGATGGCAAGTACTGTAAACTTCACAAGAGTTGCAACTGTCTACTCTCAGCACCTGTTGCACACGATATTTTTTGTAACAAATGCAGGAAATTTTCGATTTGAGAAACAATAAGAATAATTTTCTTGGAAATTTATGGTAAAATTACCAAAAATTTCCGGTGTATATGTATATTACCGAAAATTCCCAGAAATTCAAGGTGTCCAAAGCTTTTTGGAAAAAATCCAAAAATTTCAAAAATTTCCGGAAAATGCTAAATTTGCAAAATTTCCGGAAATTTATGAAAAGTTGCTAAATTATCGGAAATTTCTGGTCTCGAAAGCTTTTTGGAAAGATTCCAAAAATTTCCAGAAATTTATGGAAAATTGCTAAATTTCCGGTAATTTATGAAAAATTGCTAAATTACCAGAAATTTCAGGTAGCCAAAGCTTTTTGGAAAAAATTTGGAAATTTCCAAAATTTCCGGAAATATATGGAAATTTGCTAAATTTCCCAAATTTCCGGAAATTTATGGAAAATTAATAGATTTTCGGAAATTTCAGGTATCCAGAAATTTCGGAAATTTTCGGTAATTTATCGGTAATTTATGGTAATTTATCAGTCATTTATGATAACTTATCACTTCGAGTTTGTCCAATCACTATTCACTACTCACAATTAGTCTCTCAATCGTCAAATCATAATGAAGTGAGGTTATTATTTCGGCAGTCCTGGAAAGTAAATCTGAAGCGAAATGCGCAAGCGCAACAGCAAGAAAAAGTAATCTGGCTGGAAGTGCGCAAGCGCAGCAGCTAGAACAAGTAATCTTGCTCAAAGAGCGCAAGCGCAGCAGCTAGAAAAAGTCTTTTTATAACTGCTTTTTACCACGGCTTTGGAATTGGTCACTTCCCGCACGCAATACATGCCTCGAAAAGCGAACATTTCGTGCGTGCGTTACAAAAAATTTGTATCGGCATTTACATTTACAATTCATCATAAAGATGGAACTTACAATTTTTTTCCTTAAAAAAAAAACAGAAAAAAAATTGTTTTCGTGATATTTGTATTTATGGGTTTTCGAAATTTTAGAAAGCAGGAACAGTCTTAAAATCTCGTTGAATTAATACTAAAAATCTTCCTCTATATATTCTACCAGCTTTAAATATTTAATTGTGTTTAACTTTTCTTTTCAAACATATAAGCCGCATTTTACCTTACACATTTTTTCTTATAAAAACGAAAAATTACAAGTTCGAGTTTTTGTGAAAATTATTATATATAACACTCTGTCAGAAACTTTAAAACAAGAATAGCCCGACCAGAGCCCGGCTAGAACCCGCCTAGGAAATTCGAAATAAAAATAGCCTACAGAGAGGATTACAATTTTTTTGAAATAGCTCGACTAGTCCCCGACTAGAAGTGTTCATCAAAAAGAACCCGGTCAGCGACCCACCAGTCCCCGACTAGGGACATTGCCTAAAAAATTTCTCCGACTAGCACCCGACTAGTGCCCGACTGGGGCCAAGTGGGGCTATTTCTAGAGTGATAATAATAATTAATTAATAATAATAAAAGTAATAATAATCTGTTATCACTGTCCAAGTGACAAACAACGTATACCTATTTAATCCCCCCAAGTATCTATAAGCAATAAGTGACGATACGATTTACGAAGAATCAATTTAATACGTATACAAAGATTTCGCGATAACGACAAACACTATATTGTGTTGGTCGAGGAGAAAGATAATGTAGGATTAAAAAGTTTTATATTCAATCGAATTCTACTTATTCAATATTTTTCTTCATTGGTGGTCAACAAAATTTGACGAGGTTATTTTTGAACGAATTTTTTTTACCGCTTTTGCATAACGGGATATCTAATGTGAAGTGTGACTTGCTTTATTGTACAATTACTCAAATTCTCCTAAAAAGTTTTTTATTTGAAAAGTACTAAAAAATATTTCATTCTTATCAATTTAAACTACCCTCATGAGCGAAAGATGTACTAATCTCGTGTACTAATATCTTGTGGGAGGAAGGCACCCTTGTGACTGGTCACAGAAATAATTCTGGTCAAACCCTTAACCCTATCCAACATCTAGTCGGAGGCACCCCTGTGACTGGTCGCAGAAATAATGTTGGTCAAACCCTACCCCTTTTCCAACGTTTCGCAGGAGGCGGGCAGGTACCCCTGTGAATGGTATTAAATTTGCATCTTTATCAGATACCTCGAAAACCTTCACTCATAAAAAAATGGATGGAACACAGACTGTGTATTTTGACAAGCTTTTGTTCAAATTATTTTTTGAAATTTTCAATCGTTCTCGAGATAAACTTGAAAAACCATGATTATGACGGGGTTTTTGTGGTTTTCATCACGAAAATCAAATTTGCGCCAATTTTCACTATAAATTTTGTAATCAGCGCGTCAAAAAACATGATTATGGGAAGTTAAAAAAAATCGGAAGTGTGCGCTACTCGGAAATTTATCCGAATTTTCTGTGTGATATATCGAAAAAACTATGCTATCCTTATACTCACACGGAAAATAAGATAAGCTATCTATCGATACCAGCAGATTACTTTACTCATTTTCTTAAATTTATTATAATTTTGTTTCTATAAATTGAGGAATTTTTATAGAGAAGTTGTAGGCTCCGGAAGCTTCGATCATGATTCCTTAAAGAAACCAATCCCAAAGCTACTGGAACGTGTACGTCATCCGCTTCTGCTCCTTCTGTCCTAGAAGGTAAGCAAGAGCGGGAAATTTACGCGTGATAACATCGGGCAACACTGTTCCCTGGAGTCAGGTCTCTAGCCGCGGATGACCTTACGCGGCAGACAAGACAGTTGGAGATGAAGGTTTCACCTCTGGATACTTTTTTAGAGCTACCAATCTTTGTAGAATTTAAGAGGAACAGTGTTGACGGACCAGATGGAGTGATCCCAGGAGAACAGCCTTTTGCATCCGGTTCGCGATAAAATGAGCCTGACGCTGGCAAGCCGGAATCTTGTTGAGTTGGCTAATAAATGAAGCTTTCATACCTCCAAGGCAGCCGATTATGAGAATTATAAGATGGACTTTGTAGCCTTGGTACAGCTTACTCAGCTCGAAAAGAAGTGCTTGATATTTCGCCTGTTTTTCTCCCTCCTTTGCCGTGATATTACCATCGGCTGGTGCCGAGAATTCAATCACGTAAATGATCTTGTTCTTCAGATCTTGGAGGACAATGTCAGGCTTCGTAGCACTGATACGTTGAGTGGTGGAGAATGAGAAATTCCAGTAGATCTTACACTGATCATTCTCCACAACTGACTCGAGTTCCCCCTGGGCGTATGGCAAGACGGGCAATAGATCAACACCATAGAAATGCCTAAGATGGTAATATATCACTTTTAGAGCTGCATTGCGTCTCTCTATGTACGCGCAGCGTGCATATTTAGAGCATCCACTGAGAACATGTCCAAGTGTTTCGGGCTCTAGCTTGCACGCTCGGCAGTTGGTATCGCGTACAGGTATATTCATTATGCGCTCGCGGTAAACTAAGGTGTCTATGACGCCGTCTTGACAGGCAAAAAGAAATCCCTCGGTCTCCGATCTCAATCCAGCAGACTTGAGAAACATGTTGGTCAGACCCATCGAGAGCTCTTCTCTACGTAGGATGCCGTAGAACTTACCATGGAGGGGTATGAAATTTTTATTATTATTATTATTATTATTATTATACTTTCGGGGTAGGCGTGAAATTAATGGTGTTAAACTTCAAACAATCCCGATAAATAAATTTTCAAAGCTAGCCTAGTATGAAACTAATTCAACATGAACTAGGAAATCAGCATAGAATACAGTTGAATGATGTCGAAACTGAACCAAGTAGATTTTCTATTTGGAACATTTTTTTTCAATCTGGCAACCAAACTGAAACTTACAAAATCGATGATGATACTGAAAGATTATCAATGTAGATCAAACGGTCCTTTAAAGTAGGGTATTTAAAAAAAAGGCTTTTTAATCAAAAGAGTGGGCTTTGGAATAAACCTATTTAAATAAATATCTTACGCTGGAAATTGATCTTCTGTTCTTAAATAGACTTATTATTTTGATATTTTCCTATCTGTATGTCACGCCGCCGAGAAGCGAAGACAACCGCGCGGCGATTAAAAATACTCAAATCACCGCCGACCCTCTTTTAGAAACTAACAAATTTTAAGTTTATCATAGTTAATTATTACTATATTGAAAAGCAAGCCACGGCAGAACGACGTGAAAAAAAACACGATTTTTTTGCGACGGCTATATTGCAAAACAAATTTTCGTACATAAACAAATGTGGACTTGCCTTAAGCGCAATAAAATAAATCTTATTATGGTATAAGCTATCTTTTTTGAGACTTTTCTTTTACGAGTAATTTTCATAAATGTAGAGCGGTTATAGGATTCGATTCCCGTGCCTGCGACTTTCGATTTTCTTAAATTTATTCCGCAACATTACATTACAAGTACGGCAAAATTAAAATCTCCGAATTTGAAAACTACACTGTTAAAAACTTCTTCTAATTCACAAAATGTTAAGAACAAAAATTGCCTTGTTTCAAAATGAATAAAAATGTTGAAAATGCGAAAATTTGCCCGCCTTCAACTCAATAAAAATGGAAAAAATGTCGGACTTAAGTCCGCTTTTTTCAACAGTTTACAATTATCATGTATTGTAACGTTACCTTCTGTTTCGAAATACCCAGGTGAAAATTTACAACTGCACTTTTAAAAATTTTTGCAATTTTAATATACATTTGATATACATTTGTATATTAAATTTAAAACCTAGGTATACGAAATCGTCATTAAGAGACTACATGGTATTAAATTTCATATACCGCATATTCATCATTTATCAGAAGAGTAAGATATTTGCACTTTACACAAATTAAAAACAATTTTGGCAGCAATTTTCAACTATAAATAATCAAACATAATCTTTTCTCCTATATAAATATACAATACACTGGTTTTTAAGAGAAAAGGTCAATTAAACAAATATTTAAGAAACCTAACACGTTGCACTTTAATTGTAAGTAGGAATTTAGTCGACGAATTCAAGGTTATTACTTTATTTTTTAATATTTGACAAGATCTGAAGGCATGAAAGAACTTTTTTTTTCACGCACTCTGTTTTACCGACTTTAATATATATGTATATTAATTTTACAACATGATGGTATGTTAAAATTAATTTACGGTATATGCAAATGACTTTACTCACATGTATATTAAATTTCGATCAGATTTTTTTAACAGTGTGGCACGGTCCAAAAGATAACTCGACTGGTGTTCGTCCAAGTATAACAGTAGTACTGGCCTGGTACCAATCTTTTAGTGAAAAAGTACTGGCACAGCACCACATCTACTACTATAAACCGCAGTACCGCTTTAATACATAGGTACATTAACAACCCAGAACCAGTACTAGTCTACTGTAGTGAAGTAACTAGACAGCAATATGGCAACTCCCAGCCGAGTTTCCTTTCGTACCAATGCGCCAGTACCGGCGCGGAACTGTATTGTCTACCCGTATAAACTTCAAATACATTTATTGTAAAGTTCCAAGAGAAATTTCGAACAGGGCAGGTCCGCAAATTTGTAAGATACCTAAGACTTCTTTAAATATTACAGAAATTTTTTCAGGTTCCACCACATGAAAATCTATGCTGTCACTATTTTAACATAGGACCGCTTCAACAGTAACAGATTTCTTTCTCCGTGTGGTTATTCCAACCATATACATTGTTGCTCGTTCAGTTACAACCATGCGTGGCACAATATTTCATACCAGACTTTGCATAATCCAGTCATATACTGAAATGGCTGTCAAAATACAAAGTAAAAGAACCCTGTGGCATAAAATGATTCGTTATCAATCAGGAGTGCGTGGAACATATTTTTTTAAACCCGATCCGGCCACGAACAAGTCAGTCGGAGGAAAATGGAGATCAGAGGTTTAGTAATGATTACTGTAGTTTTCAATAGAAAAAAATTACATTGTGTTGTTTCCGAGGGATTCCTTGCCAGACATAAGCAGTTTGACGCGTCAATGCATCAGTCGGGAACAACGCGACGTGAATTTTTTACTAAAAATTACAGTAATCATTACTAAATCTGATCTCCAGTTTTCTCCGTGCAGGTGTGGACTTTTAAACCTGTGCAAAGTATCAAGCCGTTTTTGTACTAAAAATGACAAAGTATGGTAATATCACCCTCTTAGAATGGAGTATAATTGACTTTTTCTTATAATACGCCTCTCTACAAAAGTGCGCTACCATTAGGCAAAATTAAGAACAAATTGTTTTTATTTTTTGTTTATTCTGTTCGTTTAAAGTTTAAACGTTCAAAACTTGAAGTCATGGAAAAGTCCATACAACAGTAAATTTGATTTTTCTTTTGTTAATTAGTAATAATTTACCAGGTGCAAAAATATAAAATAACCGAGGTTATAGCGCGCAAGAAGAATGTGCTTGCCTAAGGCGTGCAGATTATTTTTTTAAGCGATACCTTTGGTCAAGTCGTGCGTAGAGAATTTTTTTAAAGTTATGAATCACAGAAATTTAAAATAATTGAATTGGTCATGAGAAGATATCTGTTTTGTAGAGAGGTCGTTGATATATAAGTAACATTAAAAAACACAGTCCTGTTGTACATTAAAGTTCAAGAAAAAAGATATTTAAAAGTTGTTTATACGGATTTCAATTGAATTTCAAGGATTCAATTCAGTCAACAAATTTAAAAATATAGACTTTTTCAAACTATAGCTGTTTCTTAATGAGAGGCTAGGAGGTCATAATAGTTAACGGAAGAAGATATTTTAAAAAGCAATTTATAATTTAGAAACAAAAGTATGTAATGGACTTTAGAATAACTTCGTAATTTTAAATTGAAAAATGCTAATGCATTTAGAGAAAGATAGATAAATGTTCGAGAGACTTGTGTGCCACAATGTAGCACAAGGCACGTTGACATGCGTTCAAGTAGACACGCACACCAAAAACCTTCCTGCGACCCTGGACGATAATGGCCGCCGGTGTCGCATGCAACTTTCACCCACTTCACATGGACAACGTACGCGTATCCCTTGATACCAGAACAGCTTCCCGTTTTTGCCGTTTCTTGCTTCCGGGCTTGATATGCAGTATGCATGCTGATTGTTGACTAATAATCACCAATCAATTTTTGGCCCTAGATTTTCTACTTCCGACAGCGACAGAATATTGCCAGTAAATCTAAAAATATATTAGTCTCTCCAAGGAGCCGAACATATACATATAGGGTAAGAAGTTTCCTACCCCCCCCCCCCCCCCGCAAGTAAATTAAAAAAAAAGCAGAAAGTAAAGATTATAATATATTTGTTTCTAATGAGCCGGAAAGGCGGTGGTGGAAAATCTAATTTCGATTTGAGATCTTTTTTGCGTTCTGCAGTTTAGATTTTGCATTTCTACTTTATTTCCTAATTTAGAAGTCGTAATTCAATACTTTTGTGGTGATTTAAAACTGTAAGTAGTTATTTCATTTCGATAATTTTATAAGCTTGTAAAATGTAAACTGCTATGTGTTTTTTTATAAATTCTAATGTCATTTGAAAACCTAGTGCAAGAAACATAGAATCCTACGGGAGAACAATGAATAACATTACAGTCGAACTTCAATTTCAGCAAACTCGATTTACGCCTGCCAAGAATTAAGCCGCGCCGCGGTTTCAGATGAGAGGAGCCGCAGGAGGATGTTCCGTGGTCACTCATGCATGAAAAAACAGTAGCATAGCGATGAAGCGCAGTACCCTAACGGCGTACCCTCAATCGGAGCCGAAGGTCATAACCAAAACCGAGCTCCAATTGTAAGTCCGACTGTATTTTTATTTGAGTAAAAAGACTTTTATTACTGGAATATTGATCCCTAATTTGTTAATTAACGAATGTAACAGGGAACGCGTGACCAAGCGCACAAGCGTCACTTCATATTGTGTCAGGTGGCGCTGGATCGTGGCCAGACTCTGGATGACTGTTTCTTGGGAAAATGGAATTCCCAAATCAAACATACTACCTTAACCATACTAGCATTCGTGTACCTTCTATCTGTATAGTTCGAAATAGAAATACGCCTGTTTGAAAAGGAAACATTTTTGTATGAACTCAGAAATTCTCAACCATAATCGAATAAGTGTTCAAACTCCAATGTTGTGATGGGGTTCAGTTTTAATTTTTTTTTTGTATATATACAAAATCCAGAATATGACTTCCAATTGAAGACATTCAAAATGATACAAGTCCCGATTCCTACCTTACCGTCATTTTTGTGGAACAACTCACGTCCACACGAAAGGACATATCGAGTAAGTGAACAAATTTCTTGCGATAAGTTATTTCAACTAACATTTTTTCGATGATCGTCCCGCTGGTCGAAGTTGGCGAAACGTGGATTTTGTTCGGAATTAATTTGTTATTGAACAGCAATAAAAATATTAATTTTTTTAACTAACTGCGTTGCTTGTAGTCATCGCTTATATACTGAGAATATGTCATGAAAATTTCAAGCATTTTTAAGAAAAAACGGACGAATAATCGCAAATTGTGTTTTATAAAACATCGATTTTCGATCAAAACTTTTTGTAAGTTTTTACTGTTTATCTTTATTAATGATTGTTGAATGAAAAAGTTTATCAAGTAAAATTTGTCGGCCGCATCATGATGATTACGAAGGTATATTTTCTTTTACGTTTCGACAATTTTTTTTCATCAATCGATTGTCCCGAGTGAACAATAATTCTACGCGGTTTCGAGTGCTTAAAGAGTTATTACATTCGTCACCTCAAATGTAGTCAGTCTGAGCATATGGATATTCAGACTGACCATCCATTTTTCTCTGTGCGACATCTAACTATACGAATATTTGGATAATTACAATAAATTTATCAAGTAAATGTAGGCATAAATGATTTTTCAATTGTCACCTTATTTTTCTGATTTATAAAAACTGACTTGCATTAGAATTAGAGGATCACGTGAGTCGATGAATTCATATAACTCGGTATATAACAGTAAATGTGGATGCGTTATTGGTACGCAATCACGAATCAAGCACCGCCTCGTTGGACATGATGGACGCACAACTTCCTTCCGTTCTCACTATATACTTCCGGTATGACTTGACGGTAGGGTGTTACACATTTTTCATTGATTTTGATGTAAAACAGTTCTCGAATTATGAAAATAAATCTACAGTTCTTGCCAGAAGGAAGCAATGTTTATATGTATACACCGAACATAACCGAGAGAATAGTCGACAAAGTCCAAATTACGAACGGTTGCACCAAGCGATTCAAAGTAACTGTGCATAGATAGTCGGCAGCTATAGGGATTTCCGTTTTTTTTTTAAACTAAGGAATCTTAATTTGTCAGAATGTAATAATATGATATATTTAATAACTATTATATACTGAGAATAAAATTCAAAATCATACACATTAAAAGCCAAAAAGGATCAAAGCATTTCGATAAAATATATCTATACAAGAATAAATTCTGCACTCATTTCTGGAAAAATTGCATAGTTCTTTGCTGATGTCGCATACTTGTTGGAAAGAGGGTGAAATTTCGTAAGTTCGCCTACCTGACGCGTGTATAACATAACTCGCACAAGATGTAGGAAAGACGGTCTATAAACATTTCCCTGAATTAAGTGTAGCACGCTGCATGGTTATGCGCCGATAAGACACTACATTATATCACAAGTGATTTCTACAGCTCGGTTCAGTGTTTAATCTACACTAAATCTAATAACAAGAAAAGAAAAAAAAACAAGATTGACCGGTAAAATACAATAAAAAAATCCCGGGTTTTCCCGGGTTATTAAAATTAAAGAAATTTAAGCTTATAAAACTGATTTTTTATGTACTTAAAACGTAGAAAACTAAACTGCACCTTAGAGCAAACGAAGTAGAACTATTCTTTAATTTGAAATTGTTCAAGCATTCAAAACTGTGTGTGGTTTCTTTTTTATATGAAAAGAAATGATTAAAACTTAAGAGACTTTATAGAACATAAAATTAAAAAAATAGCTTTCAAATAAATAATCTAATATTTTAAAAAGTAAACAATTTTAGAATTAGGAATTGCAAAGAGAATGATTTTCAATTTAAAAATAATACAAATTGAACATACATTGCAAAGAATGTCAAATCGAACTCGTTCAGAATTGTATGATTTCATGATGTAATAGCAAAGGGCACTGAAAGTGAATGAATAAGTTGTTCTACTTTTACGAATTTATTGCACTGTTAAAAATAATATTAAATTTAATATACCCATGCATATTAAAATTAATATATCAAGCATATTGAACCGTTATTAAGACCGTGTATATTAAGTTTTTGATATCTACTTTTCAATATCTATTTTTCCCCGTGCATTACACCAATGTATATATATTATATTTCAGTAGCGGTAGTGCATATTTGCTTCACACACATGTATATTAATCCTCACGTCGATTTTTCTAACAGTGTACATGAAATGGTTTCATTACAAATTATATTTCTTAAAATCTTTATTATAAATTATAAACAGAGACATTAAGAATTGACTTGTTTGCGTTCATAAAAAATCGGTTTCCTAAAATCACTTTTATTGGGATTGTCGGTGGACCATTTCGCCATCTGATGTCAACAATCATAACTAGAAGGATTAGGTCGAATTTTTAAGATGCATTTTAATTTGTGCATAAAAGTGTGCCCTTGACGGGGGCCAGCTTGTGTTCTAATGAGTTTGAGTTCTCGAAGAAATTTTCACGAGCACAGTGCTCAAAAATCGGAAAAAGCTGGTCAAATTTCGCAAAAATATTTTTTTTTTCAAAGGCATTTTACTTATGGATAGTAGATACGTCTCAGTAGTATATGTGTAATTTTTTGCCACATTCAATATCAATCAGATATTTTCTTCGACTCCGTGATTTAGTCTGAAAGTGAGCGTTTCACGAGTAATATTCAACGCGTTTGAAACAAGTCAAAAATGACTACGCAAAAAAAAGCATGACTTGTGAAAGAATAAACCAATTTCTGTTTTCCAACATGGAATCGTCTCGAAAAAGTGAGTACTTCAATATCATTTTATTGGTGAATCATCATTTTATTGATTTTAATTTACAAGAACATGTAAAGTCGACTGAAATCGTCTCGAAGAAAAAACGAGAATATAATTTGATGAATATAACAAATGTTCCACTGATTTCCACAGAGATATTTAGTTTAAGATAATGATTAAGCTTTTTCCTATTGCGTATCAATCTCAATTGGTATTAAAAGCGTCCTCTGTGAGACCAAATCACGAAAAGCTGGCCCAAAAGTCTGAAATGTTCAATTGTTCATAAAATGGACCAAATTCGGTTACCCGTCGCTGATTACGAATCCGATATGGCGGACGAGTATGCTAAATAATTTTTTTTTTTTTAATTGGTAGAACGGGGCTTTCAAGGCTGATCACAAATCCGAAGTTAGAAACTTAAAAAAGAAAATGACAGATCCAGTAAGGCGGGCGTGTATGCCAAATAAACTTTTGATTCTTTTCAAAATTAGTATAAGAGGGTTTTTGAACTCGCTGATTACGAATCCGATGTCCGCCATATTCGATCTGTCGTTTTTAAAGGTCTTTGATATCCATATGGGATCCGTCATTTTGTTTTCGACATTTTTGACATCGGATTCGTAATCAGCGACCCCAAAAACCCGTGAGTAACCGAATTTGACCCATTTTATAAGCATTTTATAGTTTATACTTTTGGCCAGCTTTTTGCGATTTGGTCTCACATTGTGGAGCATAAGAATATGCTCGACAATATGCTCGACCTTGATGTGCGTTGAGATTTTAATGAGGATTTACGTGCATTTTGAATTAGGATTTAAAAAATCATACATTACATTTTTAATACCTTTTAAAGCAAAAATGTCTACCTGCTAACATGTTTTGTTTCATTTTAAATTGTAATCGTTTGAATAACTGAAATTATCAAAAATAACCCAAATAATAATTACATTATTTAAATTTCTCGGGAAAATGTTTTCTCTCGCCCAAGCCTCAAAATAGAAAGGGCGCTAAATTCAACTTATAAAAAAAGTCAAAGTAATAGAAAACAAATTTTTCGCATTAAGCGCAGTATATAATTAAAAACAAATATATGTTTATTTTAATGTAGAGTATGTAAAAAATATATTTATTAATTATATTATGTATTTGTTTAAACAAAAAACGCTTTGAATTCTCTTAAATGCCCTGTTCGAGCTTAAATGCTGAGCATATTCTCGAGAGCATTTGCTCAACATAAATTTTTGGACATTTAGGAAGATGGTAAAACGACTTTTTTTTTGCTAGAAAAAGATTTTTGACAAGAAATGTGTTTTTTGACTGTTTATGATGGAAATTCTATTTAAAACATTTTGATTTCGATAAAGACTTATTTTCAGTATGCAATAATTGCTTTAAACTTCACAAAACAATCATAAAACAACTTTTATGCACGAATTAAAATGCATCTTTAAAATTTTACCTACTGTGTTCTGTTCTGATTTTTGACACCAGATGGCTTCTCGTAATTTAACCATTCACTTTAAAGGAATGAATACTTCACATTATCGTGTGCGGATTTTTCTAAAAGATGCCTGTCTGTTTTAGATAATGAAATAACTAGCAACTAAGGGCGACAAATTTACTGTTTAAACATTCATCTGATCCTTAACTAAAAAAGGATAAATGTTGATCTCTATTATATTTCTAGTAAATGTAATATCATTAAAAATAATTTCTGCTTTTAATATACTAATAGCGATCTTTTCAAAGAGAAGTTATTTCGATTATAATCATATTTTAGAAATTCCTAAATGAACAATTTCAATCTTTACAGCTCTATTCTGTGCGTAATGATGAGATAATCTTGGGGCACAGGTGCGACACGGTTTTACGTGCACGTTCTTTTTACCGATGTCCCGATTACCTCTCAAGGATTCGTGGCGTTATCAAGACGTCTGTAAAACACACGTGATGATATGGAAAACAAGTGTCATAACAAATGGTATTTTCATAACTCTTTCCATATAAAAATAATTACTTTTTGGTATTGTCTAGGGCCCTATGCCCTATAGTATTACGTAAATTTCCGTGCCCTCGGAGTTATTGTGGAATAGAATTCGACACTTTTATAACCCGTAATCACCAACCCCCCTGGCACATTTCCAACTACCCCAATTCAACACAATCTCAAAACTGTCAAACATTTTTCATCACTAATAATTTTCAGATTAGAGAATAATAACTAAAAACAGACATCCGTGCACTCTTATTTGTTTTAATTAAAAAAAATTAGATCGACAAAACCTAGATTAACATTTTTTAATTAAAACAAAAATGAGGCCACTTACGTTCGTTTGTTTTAATGTTCTTGAAAATTTCTTCAAAATTCAGCGAAAAATATTATTGTGAAGAAAAACCTTGAGAAACTGATATGGCCCATATGGTAATAAGAATCAAATGCCTTTAATAATACGCCTGTTCGGTAGCTACGACAGCGCCACCAATTTGGAACTTTTGGGAAGAAATTTGAATTTGAATTCAATATTAACGAAAAATCTTATAGTAAACATTCAATTTTAAACCGAAAATTAACATTTCTGATTAAAATGAATTGATATTCACTGCTTTTTTCATAAATGTTGCCCAATTAACTTCAAGATACCCAATAGTTCGCGTGTCAGATGGCGCTGTAGTCAAAGTCACAGAGGTATCCTACAGGAGTATAGTATTAATACGTGACCCTAGACTAGCAAGGTAAATAGTACCAGCTCTAGCTATTTGACCGGTTAATGTTACGGAAAATTCCGTATATTCCAATTAAATACAAAATTGTTCGGAAAATGGTAAAAAATTCTTCTGGAGTATTTAAGAAATATTGAAATTAAATTATAGAAAAAATATGGCATTTTAAGAATATATTGAATAAAGTGTTTTCAATTAATTTAAAGATTTCAGCTTCTTCAAAATTGAAAAAAAGTACGTTAAACTTGTTAAAAAACTTCTAATATTTCAAAATCATTTTCAACACAATGTTCGCATCGTGACCTTGAAATTATAAGAAAAGGTTTTGGAAAAGCTTGCCTTGAAATCAATGGTCCATTTGCTAGTAAGTTTCGGGTCCCAAGGCTATTGACGGATTCGCGTTCTATGAAGATCAGATCTATTTTCAGCTCAATATTCATTCAGTATCAGACCTCAGAATTTTACTGAGAATTTTACTGAGAATTTCGTTTGGTGGTAACTAGCCTTTCATACTAAAAAAAACTCTCACATAATCTTTATTTACTTTTTGCATCTAACATTAATGATTAGGAGAAAATGTATTTCTTCGCTTGGCTCTTAAACTGTGAAAGTTGTATAGCATTTTTAAGACCCCTTGTAAATCCGTCACTGTTAAAGGGATCCTTTACTTGGAACTGGTTCGTAATCCTCCCTCGCTTTCTCGAGTTTTCTATCCCAGGTAGATTGTAGAAGCCCTAACGAAATTTACAGGTGAAGCAGAAGTGGACAGCAAAAAGTTTTGAAAAATGTACGATACAGGTGGACAGTTTTTCATTTTATATTAAATTATAATTTTTAACGATTCGCCATGATGGCAGCATAAACAAATGCTTCAAATTGTTACAAATATATATACATATAAAAATTGCTTTTTCGATGTTACTTTTATTAACCAGCATGGTATGTAATTTTTCCCGAGGTTTTTTTTTTGTTTGTCTACCTACTCTACCTGGTTAGTGTATTAATACTGTCAAGTATTATACATATTATTTCTTTCAGACCGCGAAGAAATCCTCTCTCCCAGCGGAGCTAGAGAGGCAAAATGATTAAACTAAATAAATTGTTCATATAGTCGTGCGTGAAGATTCGAGTATCTATGCATTACGTTACGAGTGTCCATACTTGACGATTATAATGCACGTGTAATATGACGTTACAACGTCTGTGCGATTAGTCAGAGCATCAGGTACTTTTTCCTGATAATGCTTCGTACCTGTAGTTTCAATCATTTAAATAAACGAAATATTTGTTTCCCATTTTTACTTCCTAAATCTGCTATAAAACTACAGGGATCACAGCGCAAAAGGAGCTTAAAAAAGGGGAAGTAGGGTGATTTTGTCACGAAAAAGGGGAAAAATGTGTGCACATGACTCATTGTCAATGCAAAAAAACATGTTTTTGCACATTTTCAAGAACATTTTTACTGCGCAAAAAATTTATTTTTAAATTTCGTAATTTTTTTTGTTCACTAGTAAAAGCTGTAAATATAACAAATTCGTCACAATTTTTTAACAATAAGAAATATTTTGAATCTGAAATCGTTAAATTTTACAGATTAAAAAATTTGTTTCGCTTGTCGAATGCCAACCCACAAGTTTTTTCCCCCTTAGCTCCAACGATTTAATTTGTTTTAGCATTTTCACTCCGACCTACTCTTCAATGCTCTTTAACTCAAATTAAAAATTGCTCAAGTAATACTTATATAATACTTATTTAAAAAGAGTGGGACGATGGTCGTGGGGGTTAAGGTGTAGGCTTTGGGCCCACTCTTGTCGGCTTGCGGGTTCGATTCCCGCCTCGCACTCTGTAAGAGCCTAGCAAGGGAGTTTTTCATCTCCGGAGAGTCGTGGGACCGGTACCTCTAGAGCAGTGGTCGGCACGCTCTTGCCCAGGGCAGGCTACCCTGCCCGGGCTGCCCAACGACCTACTTTCTGGGCAGGTACCTGAGAGCTTGGGCAGACCGACCCTTCTCTCAGGGGTTCTTTGTTGGAAAATAGAACAAATTGACAAAATGTAATAATCGTTAATTTTTCAATTAGCGATTTGAAAATGATATTTTTGGAATCTGCGAATTTTTCCGATTTCAACGATATGTAATTTGTCTATAAAGGTTGACAATTTGAGAAGCATTTAGTATTAAATTGAATATTGAGCGGAAGTTTTTTTGATATTAAACTCCTTCAAATTTTCAACTTTCTTAGGCAAGTAATATATCATTGGAATCGGAAAAATTCTTAGATGCTGATTATACTATTTTGAAATCGCTAGTTGAAAAATTAAAAGTTTTTAAATTTTCTTACTTTGACCTGCCTGTGGACAAAGGACACCCGTCGGGGCGAGCGCACCCGCACTGAGCTCCGTGAGCCGATCGGAAAGTAGCAGAAAAAATTAAGCCGGGTCCAGCCTGCCCAGACCTGAAAAGTGAGCAAAAAGTTTGCCGACCACTGCTCTAGAGAAAAAGGCTCTCTAAGTACTTAAGGCTGTTGCTCTTGGTGGTTCGGAACCCACCTTAAACTGTAGGCCCCTCCAGTGTGTTCTCGCATCAATTTTGAATTATGTGAGTGAAAAAAGTTTTACTATAAAAAATCGTGCTTTCAAATATTATGCATTGCCATAGCTTCCTTACTCTTCAATAAAATGTATCGTATCAATGCTACGGGTCAATCGATACTCTCTTGTTTAACAATTCCTTTAGTAAGCATTTATAATAACAATGAATAGGTTTGCATTATAAGTATCTTTTGCTCTGGATTATTTTCAATTTAAAAGATTAAATATTTTACATTTGTTTATAGTTTACAAAGAAACCAATCAAAAATCCATTCATTTTTTCATGTTCAAAACTTCAAGCACACATAATTTACTCGATCTGAGCTGCCATATAAACATTAGTGTGCTATTTGAGCCAAAATTTTGATATTGGATTAATGGAAATCTTGAACGTTTCCACATATGAAGCTAGGAATATTTGAAAAAAAAAATATCCATACAGGACGTTAAAAATTTTAGGTTACATAGTGGATTATTACTACATTTTTCAATAGTGCAATGATGTAAAAAGGATTCCTTCAAATTTGTACATTAAAAAAAATGTGTTAAATTTGGCCGTTGAAGCTTAAAAATCTTGAATCTGTAACAAAACCAGAACGTTTAGGGCTCCAAACACCTCCTTAACGTTTTATCTTTTCATTTTGATAAAGATTTTGGGGACGATTTCTACTGTACACAAATAAACTGTACGCACCAAAAACTACACAAGTCCACACGGTTAATATTGCAAAAGAAGATTCGCAAACAATTTGTATGCACTCCAGAGTTCTCCGGAGACATTTGCAACTGCTCTTAGTTCGGGATCTTCCAAATCGTGCAAAATTTACAACTGATTTTCGTGATTTCCGAGCGACTTGGATTAGACTATTTAGAGATTTTAGAGAATCAGAGTGATTCGAAACCTTTTACTGTTTGAGTTTGCAAGGCTTTGAACCAATGCTTAATATACGTACTTTGTATGTAGATAAAAAGGAGGTCTACCCTCCCTTGAAAATGTGCGAACTCGGACGAAGTTCTGCATACAAAGGGAGAGTGGGAGGGGTTGTTCAGTGGATGACGAGGGCGACACTCGCGGTGTTTCCCACGACAGGTGACACGTGGGAATCCCAAGTACGGCGCTACAGGTGGATCATAACGAGGATCGGGCTAAGCTAAGGTTCCTAAATGGGGGGAGGGGATCAAGTAAGAAAGGAACAGAGAATAGATAAAGGGACAGGGACGAGGAGGATGCACTGTGAACAGAGGTACGTGGAGCGACAAAGAATTATAGGGAAGAAGGGCAAAAAATAGTTGGAGAAAGAAAGAAAGGGGGAAAGAAGAAGACAGTCAAAGAGAGAGAAGGCCGACTTGCGGATTCTTCACGGGATGCATTGCAGATAAGACTAAGACGAAGATTGTTGTAAGAAGCTTTTCAACTTGGATAGCGACTTTATTTCAAGATTAAAATAATTTTGAAAAGATAGATCAAAAAGGTCAAAGTATGACCCAAGATCGATCAAACGAAAAATAAATAAGTTTGAATCGATTCTCATGTCTTCGATTCAAGATTCGATCTTTTTGGAAACTCGTGCATCCCTCTAGGCTTTTTTCATTTGTACGGTACACATATATATCAAGTATTTAGAGCTTGAAGAGGGTACAATGGAATGGATCCCAGCTTCTACGAGCCTGAAGCATAAGAAAACCGGGGGAAGTCGAAGAAGACGAAGATGGCGATGCAGAGTAAGCTCACGCCTCACTGAAGGAAGGAGAAGGGAAACGGCAAACGGGTATCCGAAGACGAGATAGAAAGGAGAAGGGCTATTCTCTGCAGTCTGCACCGTAGTGATAATTCCGTAGCTATAAGCCGTGACTACATGGACGAGATCGTGCTAAAGATCTGTAAGGTTTTTCCGCCTTGCCAAGCTGTTGATAATATTAATATAATTTATAGAACAGACAATGTTTTGTTTTTTGTGAATGGAAAGTCTCGACACGCGTTACAATAATGTACACTTCATTTATGTTTTCCTTGCCAGCAAAACCAAAAAATCAGGAAAATTACTTTTGAAAATTCGAATTCCCCTCAATGAAGACGTTTGCTTAAGGGTGTTTTAGCTTGTGCAATTAAACATTTTATACGAGTTTGTTTTCAAAAGGAAAGTTTCATGTTACGTTTATTAATGCCAATATAAAAGAAGCTACTACTTTTCACTTTATGATGTGGAATTTGAGATTTTTTTAAACAATTTGTTCGCAAAAATTATAAATTTTATGTAACATGTATAGAAAATATTAATATTAACTAGCTTTCAAAAAGCTTTAATGAGGCAAATGGTTTTTTTCCAAGAAGAAATGTTCATGTGTGTCATTTGTTTATACTATTTGTTATTATGGATAATAATTGTTAAATTTTCGCTAAACTTTTTCTTATAATATCAATGCTGAGGTACTACTAAAACAGACTTAAGTCGATCTTAACTTCAAGTATTTGTTTTTACTGCGAATAACTCGCCTGACGTTCGAAACGCCGTTTTCCAACGTGAAATCCATGTTGGCCCCCGAATCTCAATAAATAGCAAGGTTCAAATTCGCAAAATTATTTTTTAAAATATCGGCTTGCATAGAATAAGAAGACGGAACTGTTATATATTTATATTTTTTTCGAATGATGAGTTTCAATATTAAAAATTAAAAATTGTAAATTTTTCATCTGAAAATCAGTAAGTGATTAAAACATAAATCGTCATAACTTGGCCAAATATTAATGAAACTGCTTGAAATTTGGTATGCATAATAAGTATACTATTCAATTGCAAATTAATGCCGGTTGGTAACCATGTTTTTCTAGTTTTGCCGACAAGAAGTACCGAGGGAATTTCGGATATGAAACAACTTTCAGCGAAAAAGTTGTGCTGTATAGTTGAAAGAATATTTCTGTTAAGTTTTAGATAGAACCATTAAAAATTGGCGGAAATATGTACTTTGTAAAATAGTACGCGAAGAGTCCTGGAAAGCCAACAGCAAGTTCAGTACCTGAATAGGCTCACAATTAGCGCAATTGTTACGGCGCGGGCATCGCGTACTATTTTACAAAGTACATATTTCCGCCAATTTTTAATGACTCTGAGCTTTTCTAAAAATATTTTTTTAAATATATACAACTTTCTCGCTGGAGGCTGTTTCAAATTTGAAGCTCCCTCGATAATTTTTGGCGGCGAAACTAGAAAAACGTGATTACAGATCAACCATAATGTGCAATTGAATATCATTAAACAAAAGGTCATTTTTAAATTTCGTATTGATTTTGTAGTCATTCCTGAAGTATACTTTATATGTATACCGATTTCAAACGGTGTCAATCATATTTAGCCGAGTTATGACAATTTATGTTTTAATCACTTATTGATTTTTGGGAAACGTTTTTCTGCAGTTAAAATTTTTTATTAATAAAACTATGTATATAGAAAAAAATTCGTCTCGTTATTATAAAAAAAATAATGTAGCGAATTTGAAAATTTGTATTTATTGAGACCAGTGCTTTTAGCGTTTCGAGCGCCAGGCGAGTTATTTAATCCGAGAGCACAATTGTTAATTTTGTTACTAAATTGGGTATTTTTTTTAAACTTGAGACATCGAAATATTTCAAAAAATACGCATCCTATGAAAAAAATATCCGTAATAAAAACTTTCTATTTTCGAGGGGGAAAAGCGACTTTGAAGAAATTTACCCCACCCCACCCTGCCAGGAGGTAGGAGTGGGGGTAACTTTGTAATTTCAAATGGGAACCCCAATTTTTCGTCACAGATTCAGATTCTCGTTTATGAAATACGTAAGTATATTCGTTGCCCAAAAAATTTAATATGTAGTAACACGCGAGTGGATTCTCCCTCGGGTCATAATGTGGCCAGAACATACTTTTTCTTTTAAATTTATGCACAATGGTGTCTAATATCATCCTAATAAAAAATACGCTAATATTTTGGCCAAACTGTCCTACATTGAGTAGTAGAAAATTTTGTTAGAATTTTTCAATTTCAATTTTTAAAAGGTATGTCAAAGAAATAACGTAAGAATAAAAAGATTTGAACTTCATACGGTATATTTTAAATTCTGGAAATTTAGATAAGTTTATTAAATATATATTTTTAAATATGTTCGCTTAGATTTCAAATATTTCAATGAGTATGGGCATTCCTTACCATTACATTTGTTAGAAACATAAGCCGCGTAGCAAAGAGGTTTTTTTTTTTATGATGAAAACAAAGACAGCAGACTTGATTCTGAAAGATTTTTTTCTTTAATAGACTATAAATTAAAACCGAAATTTTACTATTATTATTAATATACATTTTTCTGCAACACCCACCTCGAAAGTACGGGTTTCCATGCCTCTAAATCAAGAGTGCCATTAGTGCACACGCGACGATATGAAGTTGGCAAAATTTATCACCACTTTTCCTACGACACTGACGTTTCTCCAACCTGTTGAACAACATGGCATCACACTAATTCCAAAAAAGAGGAGAAACAACAGATGTCGAAATAAAAGTGGAGTCGAATGTTGCTAACTTCATATCATCACGTGTTCACTGTTGAGCACTCCTGCTCTAAATGATGCGCAAAGCGCTTCAATCCACCAGACTGTGCGAAAATAATACTGTCGCATGCGCACTTTGAAACATTTATATTTTGCAACTCGAAGCAATTACGCGCGTGCGCACTTTGAGTAACTTTGCATACTGGCGAAATAAAAATATTCTTAAAAATTCGTTAAAAAAAAATTATACACACATTTGGCAGAAATAGTATTTTTCTATACAAGCACGCGAAGGCGGCTCGAAGCATCGGTCAAAATTCAGAGCTCGAGCGAAGTGAGTGCCAAAACGTAGACGAGTGGCTATTGTTTTCAACAACTGTCCAAAAATATTATTTAGCCATTTTTACACTTTTTCACTAAATTTCCATTCCAGGATGGTTTTTGCAACACCCACATGAAAAGTTCTCCTTCGCGTACCATCTAGAGGCACTTTCGGTACCTGCAGAATCTCTAGATGGTACGCGAAGGAGAACTTTCCATGGAGGTGTTGCAAGAATCATCCTAAGGAATGGAAATTTAGTTAAAAAATGTAAAAATTGCCAAATAATATGTTTGGACATTTGTTGAAAACAATAACTACTCGTCTAGATTTTTGCACTCACTTCGCTCGTGTGCTAACTTTCAACTCATGCTTCGAGCCTTCGGCTCATGCTGCAAGTTCAGACTCGTCGGCATTCGCCTATTTCGCGCAATTGTATCACGAATAGCTATGGTTTAATCTAAAAATAATGTCTGCATTTGAATTATTATTCTATGTAAACATTTAAATACATCCCTACCCTAAAATAAAAATATGTTTAGAGTAGAGTTGTTTCCCACAGATTTAGACATTGATTATTTAGAAAATTTTATATTCAGACGTTGCATATTATTATGCAAATTAACAATTGCATGTCATTTCTGGTTTTGAAAAAAAGACAGTTAAAGCCATTTAAGAACCAAATCCTTTTTCACATTTTGTTCCCGGCCAACTTACGTTCACAAAACATTTGATATCCAGTTGAAGATTCGGGAAACTAAATGAAAAGCACTAAGGAAAATGTATTTGGTTCTAAATTTTGATAATTATAAAAAAAAAGCAAAAACAAAATTTTTAGAAAAAAACTTTCGTGATTATAAAAATTTAGGATCAGGTAAAAATTCCTTACTGCTTTTTATTTAATTTCCCAAATTTTCAGTTGGATACCACATTTCGTGTGAATATGAGTTGGGCGGAAAAAATTGTTGAGATTACCCTCACATGGCCTTAATAGATGACATACACGTCATACGGGTAGAAACTAGACATCCACCCTTCTTCATAATGTTACACTTTAGAATCTAGATCTAGATGCTCTCTAGTTCGAACAGTGTAGCCATTCAAATTACAGAAAAAAATGCTGAAATTTTCCGGTTTAAAAGATTTTTTTGCAGTGGATAGTAAAAATTTGAAATTCAAGTCTTGAGAAATAAACTAAAAATTAAAGCATTTTCAGAGACTTATGTATTCTGGACATGGGAGGGATCCTACAGGAAATAAAGTCGTGGTCATTTTGTCTGGGCCAGAACTTGTGTTGACTGGACTGATTTTTCAGCTAAGGGGCCACCCTGTTCCAAAGTCTAAACTTGTCTAAACCTGTGAGATAAAGAAAGGGCACGGAAGAAAAGTATCCCGAGACCACCCGTCTCGAGAGTCTGCGAGAATTGTGAGATTAAGTAGCAACTCACTTTAAGAAGTAGATCTGACCCTCCGGTGTTCGCGCCTGCTCCCAGCCTTGAGGCAAATCGCCGAGTTCATCTACCGTACTAATAACATCGTAGCTCCTCTGTTTTTGATGATGATGGTGTCTTGCATGGGGTTGAGGCGCATGTTGTGTTTGTTGTTGAGCCGAAGCATAGGTCTGCTGAAGCGAGGCAGGACTGCTGTGAGCTCTTGGATGGGCAACAGTGAGGCCTTGGGGTGCCCCGGCTGGGGAACCACCGCTGGCGTTGGTGCCACTTCCGGCCCCGGAGGCGCCGCCGGTACCAGTTGTTCCGGCCGCGCCGGCAGATCCAGCTACCACCGCCGTACCAAATGCAGAATCTGCAGAGTTCTCTCGCGAGTGCGAGATAGAGGGGCTCTTGCTTCCGGTGGAGGGCGGGTTGAAGAAAGAATCTGGCAAGTTTCGCATCCGCAGTGGAACCTGCAAGGGCCGCTTCGAATCGGGTTTAAGGACCGTGTCGAAGAGGGCCTGTAGGTCTGACTCCGAGTTTTGGTCGACCCGGACCACCAGGTTGTTCTTGGACAACTGGTCCACCTCTTGTTTGAGCGCCATCTTGGATCCCGGTTCTCGTTTCTTCCTTCTCTCTCTTTCTTTCTCTCGCGTTCCTTGGCCTCAGAGTGCCCGAGTGCCTCAGTGTTGGGTACGTGTACGCACTCACACACGTACCGACCCGTCCCGAGTCGCGCACTCCTCCCTACTCCACTCGGTTCAGCCGACCGCCTTCTCTATCCTTTTTTATCTCTTTTATTTTCTTTCTCTTTTACTACCACTGGCCACTGCTACCTTAGTCGCTAGCAAGGCAACAAAACAAGAACAATACCACCGTTCGCAACAGATTCTCTGCGGCTCGTCAAAGAAAAGCACTGCACTGTTCGCCCACCGATCGCCGATCTTATTGGCCTGCGACCGCGACTACCTGCGGGCCCTCGTCTCTCTGCCTTCTCTGCTTCTCACGACGTCTCTCTCACTCTCTCTTTTCTTCTCTCCTCCTTCCTCTCGATTCTTACCAAAGTACCGGACGGTACAGGACACAGGTACACCTGACGATGAAGCCAAGGCACTACGGGCTCCTCTCGCGGATTTCCGGCTCCCAAAGAATACCATCGGTTCCCTCTCGGAAACACCGTCAAATCGTCGATGGTACCCCGGGTCTTAGTACCGGACTTTCTTCCTTTCGGGATAGTCCTCGCTTTTGTTCAATTTCCTTATTTACTACCTAGTTTTCGATGCGAATTGATTTAGTTATTAATAGTCGATGCACTATGAAGGCACCAAAGGCACTTGCGGGACTAATATATCCGCCCTTGCACTACAACAACGTCGTCGACGGCGATGAGGAAAAATCAGGACGGAACAATTAAGTACGAGCACTTTAGGATATTTAATTTGTCGATTGTCGTTATTGCGCTTCACGTACGCGAGCACTAAAATGAAGGGGAAAAAAATGAAATCACTGTACAAAGCAATCACGCACGTCGCCTAAGCGCCGAGCCGAGCAGCCAAGGCGGGCGTGTTGGCCTGTGCCCTGTCCCTGTGGCGAACCAGCGCGAGACGAGAATTGAAAGTAGTGGGGGGAATCCACTGCCACTCCGAGTCCGGACGAACCGCAAGGGCGAACACGACTTCGAGCGTCGCCACAGTCTAGACCAAAACTAGGCGCAACACAACTGCGCATACCGCCAACTATTTAAAGCCATTATTCGAGTGGATAATAAAATGACCGTTTTTTCCTTATTTCTGCATTTTTCTCAAATTTTTGAATATTCATCTTCTCACGAACCCCTTTTTTATTTTCAAATAAACTTCTTATTTTCCCCTTAACTGCGGTTTGAATTTTGGCAAGTAATAAGTTACTACATATTAAATTCCTATTTTAATATTTTTTCGTCCCTTTTACACTAGGGTGGGCCGAAAAAAGTGTTAGACATGAAAAACATTCTGACACTAATAAGTTTCCTTTTAGGTCCCTCATAATCTGAGTGTAATTTGAAATGGATCGATGAATATCTTGAGGTTTCGTGGAACTTTAATCAGTTAATTTAAGAGTTTTAGAAAAATCATTAGCACTACTTTTTTCGTAGTCAGCAAAATGTATTCAATTTTTAAAAATTCAGATAGATTTTTAAATAATTAGTTTATCTACGTGACAATATGGTTTTTAGAGGCCTCGCCAAAATTAAAAATAAATTATGTAAGCTTTGCAAATCATCCTAAATTTTTTTGAGCAGGGCAAAAGTCTTTTTTTTAATTCGTAGGACTTCAGCATATTGATATGAACAAATTTTCATTTAATTATGAAGTTCCGTTATAAATTTGAAAATTCTTGAAATTTCAGCTAACCAGGTGAAAATATTCGCGAGGAATTCCACTTGTAAATACACGTGGAAATCGAGGAAAATCACGTGAGATTCGAGTGGTGAATTATAATAAAGAACAAAGCGTCGAATCATCACGTAAAATTCTAAGTGGATTTCCACGTGGCATTTTATAGTTTTTTTTTTTTTTCGTACTTCAATGAAATCAAATATCTATATTTATTTGCGGGTGGAGATTATATTTTAGGAGTGATTAGAATCCAAAGCTCTGAACATGCAATATTCAAAATGTCGACATTTTACCATTAAAATGGTCGTCCGCGCCGCATTACCCGCTTGTGTGTGATACTGAAATAAGACTTTTATTTGCAGATGTTAGCTTACTTTACATATTTGTGACACATGACATCCCTTGGAAAAGTCAGAATAAGGTCAATATTGACAAACACTAATACACTAATATCAAAAACATGAACTTCTTAAAAATCCATAATACATATTTAATTTGTAAATATTAAGAGTTCTGAAATTTTGTTGAACCAGTTAAATAATTCAAGAGAATATTAATTCTAGTTAGTAAGATATGTTTCAAAAAAGTCTCACGTACTTGCGTAATTTCAATATTTTCAGGGACACCAATATTTTTTACGTAGGAGATCTTAACTGTTTCCATAAACATTGTTGGTCACATACTGTTAACTTTTATATAGTAATATTTTTTATATCTTCAATTAAAAATGGTTCATACTTGAAAAATTTACATGTTCAATTATTAATTCAGAAATTGTTAAATTTAAAACGTCTAAAAAATGGTCTAATATTACAATTTAATATATTTTATATTATTACAGTTTAATTGTGAATGCTATTATACTTTGAAACTGTCTAAGCATTAAAACAGTATCTATTTCAAAAAAATTTAATCTACAAAGTAAAACTTAAAGATTTGACTATGAACATTATCAAACTTAAATCTGAGGAATAAAACAATTGTAGATACAAAAAATGTTCGAATTTTTTAGTTTGAATATTGAAAAATACCATTTTTTTATTTTAATTTGGTCTCAAGGAACATATGTTTGTTTATTTTAAAAAAAGTAAATGAAAGCAGTTTATTTGAAGTTTGATAAATCTTTACACCAATTAAATATTATATGGAATATATATTTAAAGAAAAAATATTTATCATCTACTGAAAACTGCGCTTAACTTGGCCGAACTGTTAAAAGTTGTTTTCTGGTAGCTTTTAAGAATTGGTTAAATTCTAGAACTTATTAAATTTGTGTCCAACCGAAAAATGTCATGAAGATCAGTTATAAATCTTGTAACTCTTGTTTAAATTTTGGGCTAATTGAACAATTTTTTGGGGTTTATGTTTAAATATATATAATATCTAGTGAAAATTTCGATCAAACTGCTTAATCTGTTAGAAAAAAATGACTTTGGCCGATTTATGAAAAGTTTGAAAATCCTATAATTTTTTAATTTGATTCGAATTTAAAAACAAAAAAAAAATTAAAATAAGATCGTGAAATTAAATTGTTGACAATTATGTTTTCAATTTTGTAGACTATATTATTATGTTCACTGATATAGTCATACAATAAGAAAATTAGTTAAAATTACAATTTAAAATCATAAAATTTAAATGTTTTAGTTTCAGAATCGTTTAGCTTTTCTTCTACAGTCAAATATTGTTAAATTTTAAATGGTTGCCATTTTAGTAACTGTATACAAATATTGCAAATAATTTTTTCTATTTACAACCCTTCGTACAAAATAAAACTATCCGAAGAAGTTAATTTAAAAGAAAAAATATTTCTTCAGTTTAGATTTAGAACTCTCCGAAAAATGGCGGTGACCTTTTTATTTAGTTTCAATACATATAAAATCGAGTTTGCCTTTCATTATTCCGAATAAAAAAATTGTTTCAATTTTATCACTCCTTACATTAATTAAGCTACCTTTAAAGGATCATGATGCAATGACAATCGTTATTCAAATGTAAACTAAAGAATCATGTAAAAAATGTAAATGTATATTAAATGTATACATTTAATATAAAAAATATTTCGTTTGTATAGATTCAGCGAAAAAGTTTAGCTTTACAGTTTTATTCAAATCCTAAATAGTTTAGTTTAAAATTACCAACATTCAAAAAAGTTAAATTAATATTATGGATAATTTCTGTATGTTAGAAAAAAAACTGTTGCTACTCGCGGAAGCTTATTCTAGTTTTAAATAAAATAATAATGTAGATGTAAAACGAGTAGTTGTATTTTCAAATACCGCATATTTCAAGAAAACGGGTAAGTTTTTTCGAGAATACGGCAAAAAAGGGGAATTTGAAAAAAAAGGGAAACGCAGGAGAACAGGGTAAAGACTGTGAACCCTGAAATATTCACAGTACATATTAAGAAGATCAAATTTGTCACAAAGCATAAGTAAAAAATTATTTAAATTAAATTCTTTCTTGCGATCAAACAGAATAATAATTTTAATTTTATTCTAACCTCTAAGAAATAAAAAATATTTATTCAAAATCCTTAAAAACCATATCAACTCCATTTCTCGCTTCAAATTTTATTGAGACTACAAGAAATATTTATTGAGATAATAAACTGATAGTTATTATTATTTATTGCGAAGATATTACAAAACTAAAGTTCAGTCCTATACATTTGGTGCCATTGTTTTCCCGTCAGCATTCAATGAAATGAAGTTAGCTGGCGAATCATGAAAGCAGTGGATGAAAGCAGAAACTCATGAGAGTGAAAGAGACAGTTAGATCTATTTGTCTCTTTCACTCTTATGAATTTCTGCTTTCATCCATTGCTTTCATCTGCCATGGGAGTCCACCATTAGGGTTGTAAAGTTTCACGAAACTTTGACTAAATGAAAAGTTTCATGAAACTTTGGGAACATTTCAAGGATTACAAAGTTTCAAACATTAGTGCGGGAAACCATTTAATGGTATCCTTCGTGTTTCAAAGCAAATCGTTTAATCTGATTCAAATGAATAAATCACGTGCTTATTGTTAATCACATGTAATTTTTTTATTATTCCATTTAAAAAATTTTAATATTGATTCCAATAAAATGAAAATAAATTTCATATTTAATATATAATTAATGTTTAGAATGTTTCCTTTTTGAAACGATTTCATTCAAAATGTAGAAACTTCGAAGGGAAATCAATACAATAAAATTCTGCTTCATTAAACTATCAGTCTTATTTTTATAAATTGTTGTCTTTCAAAATCATGTTTTAATTTTTATCAGTGCTATATCTCTTAATATTTTTCATAAATTTTTGTTATAGAAATACATATTTGCATAAGAAAATGCATAAAAAGCAATGGGACCAAATCACATTTTTAAAATTTTTTAGTAAACCAAATGTTATTTTCATGGAAAAAATTATGAAAATTAAAACAATGTTGCTCATTCAATATTTCAAAATAGTTTTACAATCATTTTCTATGAATACTAAGGAGAAAATATGAAAGATAAAGTCTTACAATAATCCTGGCAAAGTGGAATATATCTTAGATTTGAATTTGAATAAAAAGTCAAGTATTATTCTTCACATTTATTTCTGAAAACATAATAAATAACATTATTGATGAAATATAAAAAGAATTTTCTGGAGAAAATGTTGAATAGTATAAAGTTTAAACCTACCAAATGAGTACTCTCGCTTTTGAATATATAACGGATATAATGTATTTG
Organism: Andricus quercusramuli; assembly: GCA_932178445.1. Taxonomy (NCBI): domain Eukaryota; kingdom Metazoa; phylum Arthropoda; class Insecta; order Hymenoptera; family Cynipidae; genus Andricus; species Andricus quercusramuli. Next base: position 230,797 of record CAKNXH010061551.1, read on the forward strand.
AAATTGAATTGAACTCAATTTATTTTTGTAAAAAAGGTCATTTAATAATCAGTGGAGAATATAAAAAATAATTGTTCTAATATTGCTCTCTTTTATCATTATATCCATGTAAAAGTCTCTAACACAAGGATGTTGAAATATTGATTCCATTTACATCTTGAACGTTTTATAGAATTATAATTTATATTTGTGTCCCTGGAAAATATATTTTTTCAAAAATTTACTTATTGAATACATTATTTTAAATGCTGTTTACTCATTTTGATATTACATGTTCATAAATAAAAATGTAATTCAATTGAATTTCAATTACATTATATTCATTATATTCAAAATGGTAAATTTCCTCGAATGGTAAATTTAAACTTGTACACTATTAATTTTTGTTGCACGAAATTATTTTTATATTTATTTAATATAAGTATTATTTATTGTATTTTCATAAATGAAAATGATTATATTTAACTTTTTATTCAAATTCAAATCTTATGTTCTACTTTACCAAGATTATTGGATGACGCTTTCCTTCATGTTTTCCCTTTAGCACGTTAGCGCTTTGTACAGCATGATCGGTCTCATTATTACTCCGTGATAACTCCTTTTCTGACTGTCACGTACAAAGTAAGGTTCACAATACATCCCATTGTATGTATAATTTCCACTAAAAGTATAATTTACCTTCGTATATATAAGCACTAAACATTATTTAAAAATTATTTACCCTCATATACAGGGTGTCCCAGACTCAAAAGTGTCCGGACGTATATAGCCGTATAAAAATAAAGGAAAGAAATAGAAAATTCCTTTTCCAAAAATCAGTTGAAGTTTTAGTTTTTAAGTTATAAAATATTTAAACTGGACCAATCAGGAGCGCCGTATAAACAGCCGTATGTGCGTGAACAGGATTTCAGCGCAGTGTTATCGAAGCGAGCGCAGAGGTGGGGTTAGCGACGGAAGAACACTACGTTGGAATCCCGTTCACGCGCACACGGGTTTTTATACGGCGCTCCTGACTGGACCAGGCTGAATATTTTATAACTCAAAAACTAAAACTTCAACTGACCTAGCACCATATTTTTTTCGTCTCTCATCGGCAGAGGGTCTAGTACTCTACTATACTCGACTCGGTGCTGCCACCTACGATTAGTTTCGTACCAATTCTCTTGTGAAATACCTAGTAAATTACGTGCAAAGATGGCGGACCTGTAGAACTGTGCATAACCTCACTTTTTTGAATTTCTGGTATCGGCATTCCTAAAAGGGCGTAAGATTTTTTTTTCAATGCCTATATTGTCAATTAAAAAAAAATAATGTCAACCAGGAATGTGCAGTTACGCGTAACTGGAAGTTTTTGACGTATAATACCTAAAAGAGGTATTTTGCGTAAAATACCTGGAATATGTAAAATGCATGTAGAAAACCTCTGATTGGCTGTCTGATTCGAGGTTTCAATTTCCCGCCTCAGGGGTGGCGCCCTCATATATAGAACAAGAGGTAATTTACATCATGTAGAAAACTGATGACGTAAAATACCAGGTAAATTACCGTAGAAAACCAAGTAAATTACCAGGAGTATTTTACTTACCCATCACTGGTCCCAGTGCACCCAAC
>CAKNXH010061551.1:237407-275227 GCA_932178445.1 Andricus quercusramuli
CCAACGCGGGACCTTGCACTACTGCGCATGCGATGCATAAGGCGTTTCATTGACTGTCATTCGCGCGCTTATTTGAAACGTTAAGAAGTACAATTTTTTTTATTCACTATTTATGATCGAGAATAATTTATTCAATAATTTCAAGCGGTACATGGGTGATTTCTAATATATTCTGAGCATTAGGTGTTAAAAATTGAAAAAAGATTACATTATGTTACATAATATTCTTCCTTTTCGGAAATATCATTTTATTTTTCAACCCAATGCTCAGAATATATCAAAAACCATCCACATACCACCTGAACATGTTAAAATATGATTATTTCTAATTATTAATAATCAATTTAAAAATGGAACTTGTTAACATTTCAAATGAGCGCGCGAACGGTAGCCAATGAAAAGCCATTTGAATCGCATGCGCAGTAGTGCAAGGTGCCCGCGTTGGGAGCACTGATGGGTCCTTGAGCCCTTCTCATTCATACGTCCATGGTCTGGGTCTGGCATATGGTTTCGTACTCTTCACTCGATCGGTATATAATATTTAACGTCGATCTATCATGTTCCACCAAGTTAATAATAATATTTACTCAGTGTATTCAGAAAATGTTAATAGAAGGGGCACTTAAAGGGCCGAGGTACAGCTTAGAGCTGCTTCACAACCTAACCTTAGTTCCTGAACGTCAAAATCAAATACTCTATACTGAAATTGAACCAAAATATATTTATATTCAAATTAATTTTTTCTCTTGAGCCTTGAGCTTTATTGACAGTTGGCAATGATGAATTCTAATGTTCCTTGAAAGCCTAAATGTTATTGACAACTGCGCCATCTGCACAATAGCAGAAGTTCGTTCCAATGTTTCGGTTTGTGGTTACATTAATTTATCATTGAAAAATGTAATATGTATTAAATAATTAAAATAAGACTATGATTACAAGCACTCGACATTAGTTTATTCCGCGTTACATCCTCTGTGTAATTATATACAAACCGAATGTATTTTGATGCAATTGCAAGCCGCTGACACCAAAAGTGAAGATGTCTTCAAAAAGGTATTTAATTATTTTTCCTCTAAATCTCCAAATACGTCCAGCCTGTGGCTCTTCTGCACATGAACCAAGAAAAATGTGAGATCTTGAGTCCAATCCCGCTAATAAAGATTAGAATGTTCTTTTTCACTCCTTCCAGTTTCGACTTCAATCATTATATTAGTCCGTTTATTATTCCTTTGTTAACCTGCATTTCGTCTCCTGCTGAACTTATTCAGAGATTTAACAGGAATTTTCAATTGAAAACTAACATTTCTGAGTCTATTTTTAGTTAAGTGTACAACAAATAAACACTACGTATTCAGATGATTATATTCCTAATTTATCTGAAAAATTTAGATTGTACCAGTGTTGACACAATTTCTCATCTACTTTGGTGTCTTGTGTATATTTATACCATCAAACGCGATTTATTAATACAAGATTTTTCTAGTAATTTTATTACACATAGATCTTTGTTTAATTTTTGTTCTGATGCTTGGTGTAATATGTGTGAGTTATTAATAGTTTCAGTGCATCGGCTTCAAAATCAATAAGCAATTTACATAGGACAAAAATAGAACAGTTTGATTTTATTCATTTAGTCCAGCAGACCAACTGAAACAATTATAAGGAATTTCATCTCAGGAATATTATATCATTTACGAGAAAAAGTCCTATTTCTGTTTGTTGTCGAAATTATGTTAAAAATACATTTGGATTCTGGAGACCCAGATATAGTGTTTCTATATCCGGAGGAGGTGCAAATTCACACCACAGGTTGAAATTAATGTAGACGGATTCTCAATTCGAGAACATCTTTAGAATATCCGATGTCTTATTTAGAAAAAAAAACATCGTCAAAACGTCTTACAACATTTGTCCAATAGGGTTAGTCATCGATTGCGAAGTGTCCACCCAGTAAAAAAAACGAAGTAGGGCGAATTAACATTTTTCAATTCGCCCGAATCTTACTTTCTGATGTGTTGAAATTAAGTGAGGCGCATTGGTATGAATTGAAATTGTGCTAATTGAGTGCATATGAATTCATCTGAATGTGTAGTCAAGGTCAATTCTAAAAAAATTATTAAAAAGTGCATGCATTGAGACTCGAACCAGCGAACCCTCGTGTATCACGCACGTTGGTTCTTCTATTACGAATTAATCTGAATAAACAAACACTTGATGAAATTCGTCCTCACGAATTAGGGCGGGTTCGAGTGTGTTTCTCACTCTCCCGAATTAAGAAGAATTGACCAGTCTTAAAGAGTATTCAGGCTGACGAAATCAGGCGAATTGGAAATGGCTTCAAATCTCACGAATTAAAGTAAATTAGCTGGCACTGAAATTAATTCGTATTATCGCATTTAAATGAGTCAGGTCCACCAAAATGTTTATGCGGAATTCGGACGAATAGCAGATTTGAAGATTAAGTTAATTATTTCCGAATTTATACGAATTCACACACTGATCCAATTAGTTTTTGTCGTAAAACGAGATTCATGGGGGCTTTTAGCGTGTTTTTCTCAATTCGCCCTATTTAGTTTATTTTTACTGGCAGGCACACCAATAGTAGGCCTATATGCTTACTGAATTCCAGTGAATCTAGACACGGCCCATTTTATAATTTTAGAAAATCTTATTTCTAGAAATTTGTGCTTCAAGTAAAGTTAGAATGCTATTTTTTTCATGTAACACGAGTATGATTTCCTCGCTTTCTCTTGTGTGTTTTGGAGAATCAAAGTAGGTCTTTGTTGGTGGGAAGGTACTTTACCGCCCTAGACAGAATAAGTGCACTATACCGCCCTATGCGCATGCACATTCGTTATTTCGACTTATGCTCACTGCCCTGCGCCTTATTTGCCCCTTTCAACTAACCTCAAACGTGAGACGTAATTTCATTTAAAAAATCGAAAACCCGCGTGTTAAGAATAACGCGGCTTCGCTTCATTCTTACTAACTTACTCCCGGCTGTAAAAAGACTACTTTGCCTCTTTGGTGCATAATATACTATTATTGTCTTCTATATGGAAAGCAAAATATTTGAAACAAACAGATAGCAATTAATCGTATTATTTTCTAATTGTTTGACTTGGAACGTCACAAATTAAAAACTATACAGTTTTATGCGAATGTCTGTGCTTTGACATTCGCTAAAATGCTCATAATTTTTATAAAATGAAGTATAAATTTTGGTCTCTGAAATATCAGAAAACATCGAAATTCTACAAAAATGAGCTTATTTTATGTGAAGTAATTTTAAAAATGGGGATGTTTTATTTCATGATCGTAAATTATTAATATTTCCCGAAATATTCAACATTTTTCATTGTTTTACTCTCATTTTAAAGATATGTTTCCATGGAATTTTTTCATGACGAAAATTCTAACCAATTTTCTCTAGTTTTTGCCTGAGGTGGAACGTGGAAAAAGAAAATTGTGAAAATTAAAGCAATACTTGCACACACAAAGTGAAGACACGCTTGGACATTTTTAGTCGTGTCTCGAGAACCCGTAAAGATTTTTTCAGTTTTATTGACTAAAATTAAGGATAAGACTTCAGAGACTGTATGGAATGAATTTCAGAGTTTTCCTACCTTTTTCCTAGAGCATGCCAGAAGTTGAAGTCAAGGTACAAAATTCGAGAAATCCTTGCATTTTTTTGAAACTTCATTTTCAAAAGTTCATAAATGTCTCTATTAGCGCTCATTCTACGCATTATTTAATAAGTTTATTAATGGTTTTTTAAAAAAGCTCCTCGCTTATTTTTTTCAACGAGTAATCACGTTTTGAAGTCAGCAGTGATTTTTAACAGTACTTTTGCTGGTTGTACAGACAATTTCCTACGATAATGTAAATATTATGATCATTTCAGCGAACGTAAAAAGACAGCCGTCTTCATACTACTGGACTGTGTTTCATGAAAGTCAGCCAGTGGGTTGGAATGAAGAACATAATTTTGTTTATATCTGATTTTGGACAATCTGGAAAGTTGGGGCATCCCATTATGATGAACCATGATTTATCTTTTTATTTTCTTACATAATTATCATATTTAGCACTGACATCTTATTTTGCATACAGCAGCTTCTTGCGCCAACGAGATCATATGCTTATTGCTTTTCTTGGAAATTCTTGGCAATTTTAGGAAACTAGATGAAAGTCTGTTTTTTTCCAAGTTTTATAGTGGGACAGCCGGCGGTTTACCAGAAACAAATTTGCATCCAACGTCCGTCATGCTGAAGTTTCCACAAAATTTAGAAGCCGGGAAAAACTGGCCAAAAGGCGAAAAATATTCTAATTTATATAAAATGCATTACCTAAGGTGTTTTTGAGTCATAGATTCCAAATATCGCATCAAAAAATAAAAATTCATAACGGCGGATCCAATATGGCGACAAAACATATTTTTTAAATTATCTAAATTATATTAAACCTATTTTTTGGCGTTTTTCTGAATCAATAATTCCAAATATTTTTTAATTTATACCGAATCCATTTCAAATCAGACAGGTTCTATGCTTCAAGTCGCAGAATCTCTCGGGGACAAAATGTTGTTTTTTAGAAGAAATTAGGCAATACGTATTTTTGCGATTTTTGAAAAAAAATACGGATTTATGCGTATTTGAATTTTTTGCTTTGTTTTTCAAAAAAATCCCAATTTTTTCTTGAAACTTATATAACTGTTGACCTAATTGAGGTATTTCGGATTTCTTTTCTTTTTCTGAAAATATTAAAAGTCGATTTTCTCAATAACCCCACACTTATATTTGTTGCAATTTTTTTTTAAACTTGTACTATCATAAGGAAAATACCTTGTGAGTTTTATGTGGGCTAAATAACTTTTGGGGTCAGGAAAATTTTTTTTCATTAAATCCAATTCTTGCATTTTGCTTGCAAATAACAGATACGAAAAATTTGAAGAAAATAATTGTCACAGTTAAAAACGTTCTACAAAAACTTCCTTTATTCATTCATGATATTTTTTAACATTTCCGAGAAAAATAAAAAAATACAATACTTCTCTCGGAAACTACAGTTGCAGCAGAGCAGTCAATTCTTTTAACTGTACAAATCTTTTATTAACTGTATTATAAATTGCTTTTCTGTGCACAGTTTCAAAATCAGGAAACGCTTGTCGTTTGGCATTCAAATTTATTCTTCGAGTTCCACCTATTATTGTAAATCTAAATTTGCATAAAGACATTAAACTATCTCAGAATGATAGAAAAAATGAATAAAGTCATTTTCGAATTTCAACTGTTCATTTATATATAAAATTTGAAAAACAAGTTACGGACTATAAACATATGGGCAATTTCAATTCTTCTATGAAAGGGGGCAAACCCCACCTTTTTTCTTAAAAAAAAATATTCTTCTACGAATTTTTATTTATATAAAAAAGATATTCTACAAGTTTTATGCGGACAAAACCAGTTTTGTGGTGAAGAGAATTTTTTTCTTTATGAAAATTGAATTTTTTTATTTTTCTCGGAAATAGTACAAGATATCATAAATGAGCGGAGGCATTTTTATAGAGCTTTTTTAACTATGCCAATTATTTTCTTCACATTTTTTCGTAACTGTTGTTTGCAAGAAAAATGCGAAAATTGGATTTTATGAAAAAAATTCTCCTGGGCACAAAAGTTATTTAGCCCGCATAAAACCCACAAGGTATTTTTCTTCTGGTAGTACAAATTGAAAAAAAATTGCCAAAAATATAAGTGTGGATATTTTGAGAAAATCGACTTTTATTTTCAGAAAAAACTGGTATTTTTTTGAAAAACAAAGCAAAAAATTCAAATGCGCATAACTTCGTAAAATTTTTTGTTTCAAAAATCGCAAAAATACGTATTGCCTAATTTTCTCAAAAAAATAATGTATATTGTTCCCGAGAGATTCTGCGACTTCAAGTGTAGAACCTGCCTGATTTGAAATGGATTCGGTCAACATTTATTTTAACACTTTAAAAATGAGTTTTAAACAAATCCAATAGTTTTTAAAAATCCTGCTCGCATTTTTGGCTTCGCAATTTGGAATTTGAAATTTTTATGCAATATTTAAATATCTTCACTGAGAAAACCTCAACAAAATGAATTGTATATAAATCAGAAAATTAAAAAAAATATCTTTGACAACATGTTGAATTCGCGATTTGCGCTCGAGAGCATACTTAGGCCTTTACTTTTTACTGAGTGACGCGACTCAGTTCTTATACGGTGGATTCATGATTATAAATTGAATTTATAACCATGAATATAATTTAGTGGACATCAATCCACAGGGCATTTCATCGATTGAGGTGCTTTAACCTCAATTTGTAAAGCAGGGTAAAATACACAAGTTAAATTTAAATACTGAATTTTATTTTTACTATTTACACTAAACGGAAAGACAAACTCAACGCACGGTCGGAGATTGTTTTAGAAATCGTGGACCGGTGTTCAGGCCAATGATGGAAATAATATTTTACCAATGCAGATACATTCTCAATGTTGAGTTTTTAGGGATACGTGACAGATTTGAGGATTTACTTCATTTATATCATAAAAATTAGGTGCCAAAATTTCATTTTATTTGCTTGTATGATACGATTAATTTGTAGATTTAAATCAGATAAGTAGATGCCATGTTACTGTTTTTGTTTTAACATGCGTTAACATATCTGGAATTTACAGGAAATGTTGATAGAATTTTAAAAAACAGGTCTTTTAAATATAGCAAGATTCTATTTAATATTTACACTACAGTTGTATAAAATACAATTATATTTAAGTCATAATTAGAATATAAGGCAAAGTATCAGGCGTAACATTAGTCAATTTTGTTCATCATTTTCATCGAAAAACTAATAACGCAAATGGATTCTCCATAGCATATAAGCATTCTCTTTCCTTCCTTTATGTTTGTATGTTCTACGGAAAATTCATTTGAGTTATTGGTTTCTCAATGCGAATGCTGATAAATGTGGCTTAAACCTGGCCTTAAGTATCAATTCATCTCCGCTGTAACATTTCATTATACCTTATTCGTCTTTTTTCAGTGAATTAAAGAAATTATCGGAAGAGAGCTTGACAAGGCAACCCGAAGAAGTTTTCGATATCATTTGCAAACTAGGCGAGGGGTAAGTTTCATGTCATCACTTTTATGGGTGACAAACAAAAAATCAACACAGTTTGCTTAAAAACTTTTTTTGGAAATGATCATTCGTATTCAAGTGAAACCTATTTCCCCCCCATTAGTCACCCCAATTGATAAACAATAGATTTTTGACGTAGTCACCTGGTGAATGGTCTTCTTCAGTGATAGAAAACCGTGTGACCGGGTGACACTGACATTGATTATAAGATCGGTCTAATGAGCGATACAAATATTGTATTTACTTTCATAATAACAAAATTTGACAGATTACATTTTCATTTCAAGAAGTATTCCTGACGATGCTCATTTGTGAATGAATTTAAATTTGGAAATATAACTCTTTCGTTGAAAAAAATCTTTAAAAAGTGTCGTGTGATGGGGTGATATTTTTGAATATATTTGGGGAATGGTTAAAACCCAATTAGCATACTATAGTTATAAGTCAGGGTGTCTAGTATCCTGGAAATCCTTGAAAACCTGGAAAAGTTCTTTTGGGTTGAAAATTCTTTTTTCTTTTTGTTGAAGAATAATTTTTAAACTGAAAACGTAACTATGTTTGGCTGAAAATTGATATTTTTTAAATTGAAAATTCAATCACTTCGGTAAAACTTGAACCACTTTGTTAACAATTTGTTTGTTTGAGGGTTGACCTCTTTGATTGAAAATTTAAATATTGTGCTGAAAATTCCTTTTTTCATTTAAAATTAATTTCTTAACCTACAAATGTAACTTCTCCATTTTTTTTTGCTGAAATTCAATCTTTTTTTTTTAAGTCAAAAATTGGTCTTTATTGGTAGAAAACTAATCCGGTTGGTGGAAATTTTCTCTCCTTTGATTAAAACTGCAATTTTTTTTATTAAAAATGAACTCATTTGTTGAAAATTTGTATTTTAGGTTGAAAATGCTGTCTTTTGACTTGACATTTTTTCCTGTCTAGGCTAAAAAATCTTTTTTTGTTGAAAATTCGTCTTTTTTATTATAAATTCCGCCTCTTTGATAGAAAATTAATAATAATAAAAATTAATAAAATTAATAAATAATTAACTGAAAATTAATCATCTTTAGTTGTAAATTAAATTATTTGTTTGCAAATTGGTTTATTTTGTTAAAAATTCGTCGTTTTGGTTAAGAATTCATCTTTGTAGGATAAAAGTTAAACCATTTGGTTAAACATTTAATTATTTTGTTGATTTTTTTTTTAATTTAACTCTTTGGTTGAAAATTTAACTATTTTATTGAAATTTCGTTTTTTTGTTGGAATTTCATTTCTTTTTTTATTAGAAAATTTATACTCTTAAGTAAAAATTCAACTACTTGTTTGGAATCTAAAAAAAACTTTAATAAAAATCATTGTATTGGCTGAAAATTGAACTATTTTGTTGAAAAAACTTTATTTTTGTATGAAAATTAATGTTTGGAATTGAAAATTCAACTATTCCATGTTAGGCTGAAAATTGATAGTTTTAGTCAATAACTCAACTATTAAATTTTTGATTAAAAATTCACCTTTTTTGGTTTAAAATTCAACCTCTTGGTTGAACGTAGAACTACTTTGTTAAAAACTCATTTTATTTGTTGAAAATTGAACTATTCTGTCAAAAAAGATTTTTTACATCAAAATAATTTTTTTTCTGAAAATTTAACTATTCCAGTTTTGGTTGAAAATTCATCTTTTTTTCAGTAAATTTACCTTTTTTGGTAGAAAATAAAAATCTTCCTAATTGAAAATTCAACTACTTAATTGAAAATTAAACTACTTTTCTTCAAATTTATTATATTTTTTGAAGACTTAATTATTTTGTTTAAAATGCTTTTTTTCTACGAAAATTAATTTTTTTAACTGAAAATTTAAGTATCCCAGTTTTGGATGTAAATTTATCGTCTTGAGTAGAAAATTCAACTACTCGGATGGAAACATATGTTACTATTTGTTTGCAAATTGGTTTATTTTGTTAAAAATTTGTCTTTTTTGGTAGAAAATTAATTTTGTTGTTGAAATTTCGTTATTTTGGTTAAGAATTCATCTTTGTGGGTTAAGAGTTGAACTATTTGGTTTAAAATTGATCTATTTTGTTGATTTTTTTGTTTTAATTCAACTCTTTGGTTAAAATTTTAACTAGTTTGTTGAAAATTCCGTTTTTGTTGTTGTCTAAATACCAAATATTTAATTTTTCATTGAGTATTCATCTTTTTGTCGAAAATTCAAATTTTCGTGTTGAAAATTTAACTATTTTTAGCGAAAGTTTAATAGTTTTTTTTTGTTTCAAAATAAGACTATGTGATAGAAAAATCTTTTTTGTAATTTCAAGTATTTTGTTGAAAGATCATCATTTTTTGTTGAAGATTCGACTGTTTTGTTGAAAATTCGTCTATTTAGAAAGAAAATTCGTCCTTTTGGATTTAAAATTTACCTTTTTCGTCAAACATTAAACTGTCTTCTAAAAAATTCAATTATTTCGTTGAAAATGCAACGGTTTTTAGTTGAAGTTTAATCTTTTCTATTTAAAATTCGATTATTTAGTAAAAAAGTACCTGGGAAAATGTATTTTTTTGTCATGCAAAACCTGGAAAAGTCCTGGAATTTTGATTTGAAGAAGCGCTAGACACCCTGTATAAGTACATATCGACGTTTCCAAATGAAAAGGCGAAAAGGATTTTCAAGCTTCCATACTTCCCCACCCGAAACGGGATTTTTTTTATTTTGTCCTGCCGAGATAGCACCTTTTCATTTCGACACGTCGATAATAAACTACAAGTATAGACTTTATTATCTTATTTTGTGTCATTTATGAAAACATATACCCATTAAAAAAATATCTAATGTGCAATAAGTAAAGAAATAAACGCATTCAACATTGGGAAAATGTAGTCAAGGACATCCTTATACATATTCACTTATTAAAGCCATTTCATGTATTGCTTATTTAAAAAATTTTGGATTACAGTTCATATGGCTCTGTTTATAAGGCACTCCACAAAGAAAGCGGCCAGGTACTTGCAATCAAGCAAGTGCCAGTCGATACAGATTTACAGGAGATCATCAAAGAGATATCCATAATGCAACAGTGTGATTCTCCGTATGTTGTCAAATATTATGGAAGCTACTTCAAGAATACGGACTTATGGGTGCGTAGAATATATACTGATTGAATTATTATTTTACAAGATTAAGTGAAGGGCAACACCGCATAAGGGCGTAAGTGCCAAATTGCGGAAATGCGTTTTATTGGCCTAAAATAATGTTTTTAACCTAACTCATATTTCTGTAAAAGATTATGGCCCTGTTCGATTTGAAGGGTAGAAATGCAAAAGGAGTCAAGCGCCAAATTTTCGAAATCGGGTTTATTATTTAAAAAAATCAAATAAATTCTATTATACATGCCTCCCAAAGGATTTTTTTGGGGCATCATTTTTCAAAATTTGTTTTCTTGTGTTCACAGTCCGAGAAGCTTTTCTAACCACAAAGTAAAAAATCAAATTTCATTTTTCTCGACACTGGCTAATTATTTTTAATTACTATTGGGCCCCTTCCGTTCAGCACTGAATAACCTAAAACCCAATTCCTCATTTTTTAGAAATATGCCAAATTATTACTGCTATCGTCATTATTTTTAAGTTGAAATGTCAGTTTTACTACATTTCAAAGTCATAATTGGATTTTCAAATTTCGCGAAACTGCATGATTTTTTGTAAACAAACTTTTTGGAAATCAATTCGTCCATTCAATAGCTAGAATTCAAATTTTTAGTTTTGTCTTAAACTGCAAATTGACTCCACAATTAATGTTGAAAGATGTTAAAAGTCGATACGGACCCAAAATCTAACCTCGAAACGTGACCTGTTTCATTCAATTTCTCGAAACCGGATAGCTTTTTGTGAGCAAACTTTTTTTAGTTCGATAGAGCATGAAAGTATCTCGAAAGTACATTCTAATTTTTTTCTGAAATGGTCCCGCTGAATTTACAACATATTTTTAGTCTCTCCTGAAAAAAGTGAAAAATGGCGCTTGACTCCTTTTGCATTTCTACCCTTCATTTATGAATGGGTCAAAATCATGTTTGGTTTTTTTGTTTTTAAAGTAATTTAATATTTTTGCTTGTTCGTTTCACCATTCAATAGAGCTAAGTAATAGCTCAAAAGTAATCTCTTGTTTTTTTATTATTTCAAAAAATAAAAAAATTATGCAACTCTTTGTGTGTCCACATTTTCGTTTTTGGGGACGCACCGCACCATTGATAAGGGGTTTTCTCGGATGGGACTGCTTCTTTTAGGATGTTTATTTCGCGGTTTGATAGAGTTAAGTAAAAGCTCGAAAGTACTCTCTTGTTTTTTTTTTCTAAATGCAAAAATAAAACAGTTACGCACGTTTTTAGGTGTCAAGATTTGAATTTTTAGGATGCGCCGCTATTTTACAAGGGTTTTCTCGCACATGGTTTTTTTTGAAGCGCTATTTTCGCGATTCAATAGAGATAACCAATAGCTCGAAGGTACTTTCTTCTTTTTTTTAATTCAAAGATAAAGAAGTTATGCAACTCTCTATGTATCAAAATCAGATTTTTTGGGGACGCGCCGTTCCTTTGACAAAGGTTTTCTCGGAGATGGATGCTTCTTTCAGGATGTTAGTTTCACGCAATGATAAAGCCTAACAGTACCTCGAACTGTTTTTGCATTTCTTTTTTTTAAATTAATTGCGTAAAAGTTCTACAGTTTTTTGTTCCTCCTGTAAAATTCGGGTTTTGGCACTTACACCCTAATGCGGTGTTGCCCTTCAAGTATTTAAAATTACATATTAAAAAGAGTCTAGATTTTTTCATAATATAATATGCGCAGCACGTTTATTTATTAGATATTCTGCAGACTGATCGTAATTTTGTTTTTTGTTTTTACATTGTATCTTTATATAAATCTATCGTCACAATGACGTCGATGTCATACGAGAGTGAAATCCAGTTGAGGTAATATTAATTACGTCTAGGGAAGAGCGGTATTAGAATAAAAGTACTAACTGAACAATGAGAAAAAGTGATCAGTTTTTGATGCAAATGTTCTGTAGTCTCTTTTATGATTATCAATACTGAAAAAGAGTTTACGAATCAATATTTTTACCATTGACTTGCTATTTTTACATTCTCATCAGAGAAGGTATTAGATTTCTGTCAAATTTGGTCCGGCCGCCCGCCCCCCGTTTTTGTCAAGTGTCCACGTTTTGAGACGTTTTGAGACCCTCTGAACCCGAAAAACAGGTATCTGAGCACGATAACTTTTGAAAAAATTAATCTATTAAATTGGCCTTTGGTGCACTCCTTTAGTGTCGGATAAAAATAAAAATTCTATACACGTTTCTTAGTAGTACTTAAAAAGAGGAACAATTTATGCTTTTAACTTTTTTTGGTAAAAAAAGTTACCGGAGTGATAGCATTTACAACATTCCAAAAAACAAACGAAAATTAAGATTTTAAGCGAAACAACGCCTGGTATGATAAAATATCAAAGTGAGAGAAACGTTGCATTTTGAACACACTACAAGATTATCACAACTTTTTCAATTTTCTTGAAAAATCGAAAATTCCTATTTTGACCTTACAAAATATAATGAAAAATAAAAAATTTAATTTTGTGGTCAAACTATGGAAGATAGGAAAAATATGAATTGACAAAAATTGTGTATTCAAAAAAGATCTACAAATTTATTACAAATCACTTTTTGATAGGACGCGTAGTTATTGTTTTATTCGTAAAAAACTGCACTAAAAATAGAAAAAACGAATTTTCAGACAAACCACACAAGATAAGAAAAAAATGGGACAAAATATGTTTACCACAAAAAGAGCTACAAATTTGTTAATAATTATTTTTTGATAGGATGCGTAGTTTTTGTTCTAATCGTGAAAAATAACATTAACACTGAAAAAATTACATTTTTGGAAAAACGACGCATGGCACGAAAAAAAATGAATCAACAAAAAGTGTGCGTTCAAAAATATCTACATATTTGTTAGCGATTTTGGTTGGAACTTAACTACTCAGTAAAAAGTTACTCTTTTTGGCTGATGATTCATCGTTTTAGTTGAAAATCCTCTTTATCGGTAAATTTAACTATATTTGGTTAAATTTTTGTTCTGTTAAAAATTAATTTTTTTTAACTGAAAATTTAATTATTCCCTCTTTGGTTGAAAATTCATCTTCTTCAGTTTAAACTTCAATTATTTGGTTGAAAATTCCTCTATTTTGTTGAAAATTAAATTTTTTTTGTATAAAATTAATATTTTTGGTTAAAAATTCATTTATTTAATTGAAAATTTAACTATTAGGTTGGAAATTCCTTCAAAATTTCAAATATTTGTTTGATAATATTGAAAATTTTATTAGGGATCAATCTTTTTTTTTTGAAGAAAATTAACCTTCTTGGTTGAAAATTTACCCTTCTGGTTAAAAATTTATCTTTTGGATTGAAAATTAGAAAGTTAAAACCAACATTAAAAATTAAAAAATTTAATTTTTGGACAAACGACACAAACTATGAAAGAAATGAATTGACAAAAGTTGTTCATCCAAAAAAGAGCTATAAATTTGTTATAAATAATTTTTTGATAGAACCCGTAGTTTTTGTTTCAATCGTAAAAAATAATATTAAAACTACAAATATTATAATTTTTGGAAAACGACACAAGGTACGGAAAATAATTAATAAGCAAAAGTTGTTCACCCAAAACGGACCTAAAAATTTGTTATTGATAATTTTTAGGTAGAACAAGTCGATTTTCTTTTAATAGTAAAAAACAAGATTAAAACTAAAAAAATTAAACTTTTGGAAATACGACATAAAAGAGAAAAAAATGAAAAGACAAAAGTTGTTCAACGAAAAAAGATCTACAAATTTGTTATAAACTCTTGTTATGAAAATATATTGAAAACAAAAAAGTTAAATTTTCGGAAAAAAAACACAAGCTACAATAATGTTTTATTTAACAAAATTTTTCGCCTAAAGTATATCTACAAATTTTGTCAAAAACACTTTACGCTATGATGCGTATTTTTAGTTTAAAATGTAAAAAAAAAACATTGAAAATGAACACATTAAATTTATGGAAAAACGAGACAAGTTGCAATAAAATGTTTAATAATAAAATTGTTTTTTTTTCATATAGTATGCGCACTTTTTTCAAACATAAAAAACAAGACAATGAAAACGCATATGTTTCAATACCAATGCATATTATGAATTTTAATAATATAAATTTATTGAAATGATACATTTTTCAGTGCAGCTGAGAATGAAATGTAATGCAAAATAAGAAACAAATATTAAATTAATAATGATAAATAACATTTGTACTTCATTTTGCAATATCTGAATAAGCGATTCCAGACCGAGGTAATAAATAAATATAATATACATTTGATATAAAAGTGTTGAACATAATGTAGAAAAGGTCAGATTTTGGACAAAATCGAGTGTGAAGTACGAGATACATGATGAGAATGTGTTCGTTAAAGCCGAAGGAGCTTTAACAAAAGAGAATTCACAATCACCAAATTACAGTTGTCGATGCGATGACTGTTAGTTTTAAAAGGTCTGTGCATACATGTGAGGGAAATACGAAGACCGAGTACGCAGCGCGAAGTAAATATATTCTCGCTCGATATTAGTTAGAACGCAGCGAATAGACAACCTTATAAATCTTATAAAATTGCCTTCCGACATTCTTAAAGCAACATGAAGTTGTCCCCATTGCCTGGAAAGGCTTTAACGTTGATTTTCAAGTTATTCATTTCGCACTTTAGATTATTTATTACTTTAGGCCCGCTTTACAAGCATGAAAATGTTTAAAATTATACTTATATTTTCATGTAAGCTTTACAAATGTGTACAAATATCCAAGCATTCTTTCTTTAACGTATTACTCAAAAATGTCTGTTAAAGAATGCGGTGTACAGCTTCAAATACCGACTAGCGGTTGAAACTCTGTTGTGCACAAAGCGACAATGAGATATACGATGAACATACAATAGTCTTTATCTGAAGATATATAATATAATTAAAATTTAAAGAATATTAATATAATTCGTACTCCTGGTTGCTATATAATTACTCAAAATACAGATCGTTATGGAGTACTGTGGAGCAGGATCCGTCAGTGATATCATGAGGTTACGGAAAAAGACTCTTCAGGAGGATGAAATTGCCACGATTCTTAGTGATACACTCAAGGGTTTGGAGTATCTGCACCTGAGGCGAAAGATTCATAGGGACATTAAGGCTGGAAATATTTTGCTCAATAATGAAGGTCACGCCAAGCTGGCTGATTTTGGCGTTGCTGGTCAATTAACGGTAACATATATTACCACATTAATGTATTATTCCTTTGTTCTCTTTCCTGAAAGAATATATGCATTTAATAATTGAAAAACACCCTCCAAAGATATCGTAATTTTTGTAGCCAAAAAAGAATGAAGATTTGGGTTTTCCAATTTTATATTCCATAAAGTAGATCAAGATGTTTGTTTTCTTTTTACTTTAATTCGTACTACAGATACTTGTTATTTTGATAGGATACAATGGCCAAGCGAAATACCGTGATCGGCACGCCGTTTTGGATGGCACCCGAAGTGATTCAAGAAATAGGATACGACTGCGTGGCAGATATTTGGTCTCTAGGAATAACGGCACTGGAAATGGCGGAGGGGAAGCCTCCCTATGGCGATATTCATCCGATGAGAGCAATTTTCATGATCCCCACAAAGCCACCTCCAAGTTTCAGGGAGCCCGATCAGTGGAGTCCAGAATTCATAGATTTTGTCAGTGGGTGCCTTGTTAAAAATCCTGAGGAGAGAGCCACCGCCACGGAGTTGCTCAATCATGAATTCATAGGTAGTAGTAATATTCCCAAACACAAGTAACACTTGCAGACATCACAAATTCTGTGAAGTCTGCAAGAAATCCTAATTTTTTTACATGTTGCTATAATTATTACTTTCGTTCTAAGGTAATGCCAAACAGCCGAGTATTCTTAGTCAAATGATCGCAGATACACACGAGATCCGGGAAAAGCAGAGCGCACATCGAACCCATGTCATTAACAATGTGGCAATCAAGGGTCAGAATAATGCAGAAGACTCGGTAATTGTGATTTCTTTTAGGTTGAATTTCTGTCCCGCATTAATATATCAGTGTAGTAGTGATGTATAAAATGGCCTTGGGTTGGGTTATATACTCAAGGTAGGGGTATTGAATTATCATATTTGATGTTAGTTCTTTTTTGTCTCCATGGTCTTCTATCAATATTTCAATCTTGACTTTATTCCTAACTTGTGAAGAAGTTTCTCTCTAGCTACGCTCGGATTCGAGCCCAGATTCGAGCTTCAGATTGCCGATCTCGTGAGCTCTTACTCACGGAGATACGGAGAGTACGAGATTCATTTTTCACAACCTCCTACAAGCGAATTCCATCTTAATTAGAAGTCTTGGAAGGTTCTAATTTCCGACATGTTGTACGTACAATTGAAATTTGATGGTATAGTGTTCAACAGATTTTTATAAGTACACCAGAGCTTCGATAGATGATTAATCTCGGGGATTACCTGAAAATGGCCTTGTGCATAAAGCGCCAGCAGCGAAACGTAAACAGGCAGGGCCGCCTGAACCGTTTGCATGACATTGCGCAATCTACTTTACTGAGTAGTAGTGAATGCGTCCCTTCATAGGCGGAGTTGCAACCGTCTCTCACCCTGCCCCCTGAGAAACTGTGGGGACGAGGAATTCTAATATCGCCTGCAGTCGCGTGATCCTCTATCGAAGCTCTGGTGTAATTTTAGTCGATGTTAGTTCAGGTATTATTACATGTCTAGTGCTTTTTTCATAGTAAACATAAAAGAACAAACATCAAAAATAAGTTGTACAACATTTCGGAAATTAGTATCTTATAAGACTAAGAATTAAGATGGAATTCGCTTGAAGGATACGATACGACTAGCCTCGATTAAGTCTAACCCAAAAGTGCTTGCACATCCAGTTTATCTTTTGTACTTGATTCGGCGATTCCTCCAGATTATTTTGAGGGAGAGAAAAATCGTACTACGCGTTTTTGAGAAAAGCGATTTTTTCGTGTTCAACTATTAAAAATCTTATTTTTGTCCCCTTCCTGGAATATATAAAGTTATATCCTTGCCAGATAGTTATCTTGTGTATTTAAAAAAAAAGTCGATAAAAATATACTGAAATAGCATTTATCTTAACAAACTACAATATTTTTTTGTTAAAATAATTTGTTTCTAGTTCAGTAATAATGTAAAAAACATGTCCGATGAGATTCTTATATCTTATGAGCTTCAAAATGAAAACAATTGTTTGTTTTTTCTATTTCTAAAATTGAAGAAACATAATTTTTTGGATTAATATCACGTCCAAAAGGGGCTGGTAAGTTGAATATTTGTCCTGTACTTCTTTCTAATATGTCTTTTGGTTACTTTATATACAGATGAGAAATCATTTAAATTTTCTAGCCGTGATAAAATTATTTTTATTATCGTGAATTACTATTTTTATTCTAAAAAAATTAAAATTAGGAAGCATTATGAACAGGAAACAATTATTTTGTGTAATCCTTAAAAACATTAACTTATTAAAACATTAAATATATTAATAAATAGGAAGACTGTCTTAGTGGCAGAGGGTAAACAGTGTGCATGCTCTTACTTAAGCTTATAAAGTGTTGAACAAAATACTTATTTTCCTGTTCAGAATGCTCCCTTCTTTTAATTTCTTTAGAACTAGAGATATGAATTCACTTTTAGCACAGCTAAAACATTCAAACGATTTCTTATCGATGTTAAGTAATCAAAGGACATCTTAGAAAGAAATACAAGAAAATTTAACTTACCAGTTCCTTTTAGGGCAAATATCAATATAAAAATTGATGTTTCTTCAATTTTAGAGATGAACCCCAATTTTTCTCCGCTTCGAAGCTCAGGTAACTTAAAAATCTCATGGAATATGTTTTTAACATTATTACTGAACTAAAAACAAATATTTTTTAAAACGAAATGTTTAGTTCTTTAAAGGAAATGCAATTTTAGTCAATTAATATAGATTTTTTCTATTTTCTTAAATATTTTAAAATCCACAAGATAAAAATCTGGTAAGAATATAATTTTATATACAGTTGAACTTCAATTTCAACCACCTTGATTGAAGCCTTCCGAGAATTGACGACGCGCCGCGGTTTCGGGTGAGAGGAGCCGCGGGGCTGAAATGGGAACATGTACCTTTAGTAGCGTAGCGATAAAGCGCTGTACCCTAACGGCCTAGCTGGGTAACTGCGTCACTATGTTGCGTCAGTTCACTCTTAAGCTGGAAGCACACACGTTTGCATTGCGAATAAACACGATAGCGGGCTCGCGTCGACCAGCAATCTGAAAGACCTGGAGTTCGAATCCCAGCGGAGCAAGAGAGCCTTTGTTTCACAATTCAAAAAATCAATATTAAAAAAATATTGATTTTAGACCAGTAGACAAAAAAATTAACAAGAACCTTAACATCAAACATTCAAATGAACCGCTGGCGATCAAAAGGGGATACGCCCGAAACGCCGTCGTTTTAGTTGGCCCCTGGGACATATTTTTTTCAGGTCAAATTTTAATTTTTTAATAACATGTTCCAATAGGAAATTTTATTGCGCATATTTTTAGTCCCATAAATAAATGTGATAACTTTATTAGTTTTCGAAATAATCAAGAAAATGTTACTTTTTTCTGCAATCGCAAAATACGAATGTTTTTTGTTCAATTCGCCACAAGTTCTACAATAATAGGAATTTTGTAATACAAATTTCAGAAAATATGCACCATCATATAACGAAACTAATGATATTTATAGAATTTCAATTAATTGTCACTAAAAATTTATAACGATTTTTATTCTTCTCATTGCGTAAATTAGATATTGAAAGTTTCAAACGCTTCGGGAGTCGAACGAATTTTCAGAAAATTAAAATTAACGGTCGCCTAAACTTTTGTTAGGATTCAAGGAAGTTTTTTGGAAAATATCAGGCAATTATGTTTTATAGTTTTAAAGTCACAATTGATTTAATATCTCAGCGCTGTCCCGTACGCGTGCTAGCTCGTCCTGCAATATCAACGTCTGTATAACAGCAGACGATTGGAAGGTCAAGCCGGACACCAAAACAAAAAAGTATATGTTTATTTTGATTCTCTCCTAAGGAACATAATGCACAGAAGCATTATTGTAGAATAGTGTTAGCATATAATATTCTGTTTAGGATAGTTTAAGTTTACTTAAAATAAAAAGAACCTAAATATGGGTCGAGGCAGGAAAAGAAATAGGTGTGAATAAAATTGGTTGAAGAATAAGAAAAAATGTTCCCGAAATAAGTTACTACTTAAAAGTATTAGAGGAAATTAAAAATTAACTTTTCTGATGATTTTAATATCCTATTATTATTTTTTATTTGATTTCTTAATAGCTTTTTCTAAAAAATCTTGTATTTTAAAATTAATTCAAATAGTCTAATCTAACATAATCTTTTACATTGAATTCTACTATTGAAAATGTAAAAAGTTTTAAATATCAAATTATCACGAAATGAATGGAGGGCATTCAATGAATAGACGTTTCTTTTAATCAAAAAGTTTACAAAACTAATGTTATATTGTAGGGAAAGGAATATATTACTAAGTTTAAAACTATAAAGGACGATGTCAAAGAAAAGTAAGTTTTAATTTTTATAATTTGTTATTAAAAAATAATGAATAAATGTAAATGATAATGTCTTCATCATTATTTGGGTGGCCGGCTTGACCTCCCAATTATAACAGCGGGCCATTACATACAGACGTTGATATTTCAGGACGAGCTAGCACGCGTACGGGACGGCGCTGTGATCTTAAATCAATTGTGGCTTAAAAACTATAAAACATAATTGCCTGATATTTTCCAAAAAACTTCCTTGAATCCTAACAAAAGTTTAGGCGACCGTTAATTTTAATTTTCTGAAAATTCGTTCGACTCCCGAAGCGTTTGACACTTTCAATATCTAATTTACGCAATGAGAAGAATAAAAATCTTTATAAATTTTTAGTGACAATTAATTTAAATTCTATAAATATCGTTAGTTTCGTTATATGATGGTGCATATTTTCTGAAATTTGTATTACAAAATTCCTATTATTGTAGAACTTGTGGCGAGTTGAACACAAAAAATTCGTATTTTGCGATTGCAGAAAAATTTAACATTTTCTTAATTATTTCGAAAACTAATAAAGTTATCACATTTATTTATAGGACTAAAAATATGCGCAATAAAATTTCCTATTGGGGCATGTTATTAAAAAATTAAAATTTGACCAGAAAAAAAATATGACCCAGGGGCCAAACTAAAACGACGGCATTTCGAGCGTATCCCCTTTTGATCGCCAGCGGTTCAAATGTTTAGAGCAATGATTAATAATTTCTAATCTGGAATTGAAAGCGTTTGCAATTTAAAACAATATATATATGTAATAATATATATGTAGGACTCTAATTAATGCGCCGCGTTAAGTAACTTTGAACTTTACTACGCAGGCATAAGCGCCGTAGAACTCGCTCAGTCCTAATAGTCCAGGCATCTGGTAGTTTTGTTCCCGAAAAATTCCTAGAAGAAATTTTTTTAATGAGAAAGTTTCGTTGAGGGGTCCTTTTCAACATATCAAAAATGCTAGAACAGATCAGTTGCCAGACCAAGTATTTTTTTCGAAAAAATTTCCAAAATTTACTTTTGTGTGGACGGATCATTCCCATTGAATTTCAGAGCAAAACGTCCAACAAAAAAAAGAAAGAGGACAAAATTATGAGAAAATTTTGTTGAAAAAATAATCCGCTATCTTCCATAGGTTTCGAGTTAGGATATATTGAAAAAAAACCCACTTTTTTGGATTTTCAGCGAAAAATCACTAGTTTAAACAAAAACTGCTTACCTTTGCACCTGATCACTACACGGAATAGTGTTCTGCAGGTAAGTGAAAGTAGACTCAGTTTGCTGTAATTTCAAGAAAAGAACAATGCCCTACCTATAATAGGTCATAAGTTACGACCCTTCAAAGTTGGCCATTTTTGCCTGTTTTTACGGGCAAAAAAGTGGAGTTCAGTTTTTTCAAAATAAATCAAGTCAGGTTTAGTTAACATTAACGATACCAGAGGATGAAATAGAGTCTATAAAATACTGCTTAGATCTAAAAAAATGTATTCTCAACCTATTATTTTGGGAATTGCAATGTTTCAAAAATTTCATTTTTTTTTAAATTTTCGACTAAAAACGAGAAAGTTGTGTTTTTTTGAAATACCTCGTTTCCCGTACATTCTACGACAAAGTTTATAGGGAACAAATGAAAGTGAAGTCAATTTAGCGTAATTTAAAAAAAAACTGTCCTAGCCCTAATAGGTCACGAGATATGACCTTGAAAAGTGCACTCTTCTTGCATAGAGGCAGCTGAGCGTACCGTAAAGTAGAACTACGCTCATATTTCGAAGTTTCTGTCCCAAATAAGTGTATATACTTCATTTATCATGTATCAAAATGTATTTCGGCATTGATAAATAAATAATTGTTTATAACAAAAGCTTGCTATCACCACTTGTGATTACTTTTTGGCCTTTTTTTTAGTGATTTCGTGGCAAAAAAGTGATTCTAATTTATTGAAAATGTGTGATATGTTTTTTTATCAATAAACACATTTTTTAATAATAATTGTTTATAACAAAATCTTGCCATATCCACTTTTGAGTACTTTTCTAACAAAAAAGTAATTGTATTTGATTAAAAATTCATGAAAAGATATTGTTACAAAAAATTATTGAAAAATTATCTGTTTATTGATCAAAAATATATATTACATTTTAAATAAAATATATTTACTTTTTTGTTAGAAAAATACTCAAAAAGTACTCAAAAGTGGATATGGCAAGATTTTGTTATAAACATATCACGTATCACATATTTTCAATCAATTAGAATTACTTTTTTGTCAGGAAAGTACTAAAAAAGGCAAAAAAGTAGTAGTAAGCGTAGTTCTTTACGGTAAGGCCAGGTGCCTCTCTGCGGGAAGAGTGCACTTTCCAAGATCAGATCTCGTGACCTATTAGGGCTAGGACAGTTTTTTTTTTTTTTTTTAATTACGCTAAATTGACTCCACTTTCATTTGTTTCCTATAAACTTTGTCGTAGGATGCACGGGAAACGAGGTATTTCGAAAAAACACAACTTTCTCGTTTGTAGTAAAAAAAAATGAAATTTCTGAAACATTGCGATTCCCAAAATAATAGGTCGAAAAGACTTTTTTCTTTAGATCTACGCAGAATTTTATAGACTCTATTTCATCCTCTGGTATCGTTAATGTAAACTAAACTTGACTTGATTTATTTTGAAAAACTGAACTCCAACTTTGGCCAACTTTGAGGGGTCATAACTTATGACATAACTTATAACTTATGACTTATTATAGATAGGACATTGTTCTTTTTTTGAAATAACAGCAAATTGAGTCTACTTTCACTCACCTGCAAAACACTTTTAGTGATTTTGATTTTTAGTGAACTAGTGATTTTTCGCTGAAAATTAGAAAAAGGGTTTTTTTTTCAATATAACCTAACTCGAAACCTATGGAAGATAGCGGATTATTTTTCCAACAAAATGTTCTCATAATTTTGTCCTCTTCCTGTTTTCTGTTGGGCATTTTGCTCTAAAATTCAATGGGAATTATCCGTTCATGCAGAAGTAAATTTTGGAAATGTTTTCGAAAAAAAAAACCCCGGTTTGGCAACTGATCTGTTCTAGCATTTTTGATATGTTAAAAATGACCCCTCAACGAAACTTTCTCATGAAAAACATTCCTTCTAGGAATTTTTCGGGAATTTCACTCATTTTTCCGACGTAATGCCTGGACTATAAGTTAATTTAATTACGTCGGGTCGGGTCGGGTATGAGTTGAAAAGAATGCTGCTTATCTCTTCGATGACTGCAATGTAATACATTTGATGATATTAAAAATTGATGACTTTCTTCTCAGGACGAGGATGATTGCACGGGAACAATGAAACCTCTTCCTGAAGACTCGGGTACTTTGGTGCCTTCTCACGATCTTCCGGACACGGGCACTCTAGTTTCAGCGATGCTGGATCTTGGGACGATGGTTATTAATAGTGATACGGACAATGAAGCTACAATGAAAAGTTAATAGGAAAACAAATTTCCTTTCCTTATACACTTAAAATTCTATTACAGAAAGAGCCAATTTACCATCTAATTTTAATTTTCAGGGCATAATACGGGATCAGTGGAATCTGGTAAGAAATATCGTCCCTTATTTCTTGACCACTTCGACAAAAAGGAGGCACCGGAGATAGGAAAAGTACAATTTCTTTTTTCTTCTGTCAACAGTATTTTATTTCACTATTTACTTATTGCGAATATAAATTGAATGCTAAACTCCTTTCAGGGGAACGGGCAGATATTAGCAGCTCAAAATCCCGAAGTAGAAAATAAAATAGATTTACAGAATCCAATAGAATCTCAGAGGTTTCAAAGCAACCTACAGTTGCAACTCAGTCAAATTTCTCATCCTGTGCCAGAACCACCTCACAACAACATATCCAAGTTCCAGAATGCATTCACGGAACGAGACTTTGATTTTGTAAGTATTCTAGCTTTTAGATTGCATTAAATTTAAATTTTTTTATCGTCAAGGTTTTTCATCCTGTTGCACTCAATTTGATTCATTGAGGATTTGTATCAGTTTGAAATTTGTTCCATTCTCAAAGCTAAATTTATTTAAAATATAAAAAAAAAGTAATTTTGTTAAATATTTCTAAATTCTAAGAGTCTCTAAGTATTCTGTTGAATTAGAGTTTATGTTTGATGAAGAATTATCATAATAATCGGGGAAACTGGTACAAAAGTCAAATCAATGAAAAGAATTCAACGTATAATTTTTTGAATTTAAACTACAAAATATTGTAGGCTATATGAAAATAGAATAACCCTATTTTTTGTTTTGGAAAAAATTAATTAATAGGACTACGCATTTAACTTTTCTCTCTTGTGGAGTTTAACGTGCAAAATGAGATTACTTTTCCATCTGCAATTCTGCAACAGAAGTTATGATTGAATTTGTTTTGAAATTGCAGGCATTTATTTACATAGGAATGAAAATGCATTTTACAAAACCTAAATTTCTTACCTACGAACTGGTTTCTAAAGAAGAAAATGAAAATATATAATAATTTATAGGAGAAAAAATATTAAAAACATGAAAAATCAGTAAAGTTTGAGTTTGGTGACGCCTTTGGGTATGAATTCAGTAGACACCAGTCAATCTTATCTTTTTAATTTAAAAATTAATATATTTTGGCATAAATACATCTTTCTTGAATAAAAATGCATCTGTTTGATCGAAGACTCAACAAGAGAACAATTTTATTACAAATTGATACTGTTTGGTTAAAAAACTCAACTATATTTTGTTGAAAATTCAACTGTCTTGTTGAAAAATCTTCTTAAGTTCAAAATTCCAGTATTTTGATAGCAAATGTACTTCTTATTCAAAAATTATATATTTTTGTTGGAAAGTCAAGCTGAAATGTTTTTTTGGTAATAATTTAATTTTTATCGAAAAACTTATCTCTTACTAGACACTTTTTTGCTTGAGGATTCGACTATTTTGTTAAAAAATGTTTACAGAAACTCTTTGTTAAGAAACAATTTTTTGTTGGAGATTTAGACTTTTATTTGAAAATCCATCTCTTTGGTTCAAAGTTTAACTATATTGTGGAAAACTGACCTAATTAATTGAAAATTCATTTGCGCGGGTAAAACTTGAAGGACCTTGCTGAAAATTTGATTTTTATTTTTAATGAAGCTTGACTGTTTGGTTGAAAATGTAACTATTTGGTTGAAAATTAATTTTTTTGCTAAAAATTCATAACTTTTGGTGTAAAATTCAACTGTTTGATTAAAAATGAACTATTTGGTTAAAAATTCAACTCTTTGGTGAAGAATAAACTTTTTTGTTAAAAAATCATATTTTCGGGTTGAAAATTCAATTGCTTTGTAGATATTTTTTTTGGTTCAAAAATTCATTGATGTAATTTGTTAAAAATTTATCTTTTTTTTTTGTAGAAAATTAATTTTCTTGGTGGAAAATTAATAGTTTTTGTTGAAAATTTACCTTTTTTTGGTTGAAAGTTGTAATACTTTGTTAAAAATTCTGTTTTTATGTGAGATTCGCCTTTTTGGATGAAAATTTAACTTTTTCTCCATTTCGTTTTTTTAACATTTGTCTTTTTTTGTTAAATACGACTAGTTGAAAATTAATTTTTATATGTTGAAAATTATTTTTTTGACAGAAAATGTAACGATTCCATTTTTTGCTGGGAATTCAAGTGTTTTGTTTAAATTCATCTTTTTGTATTGAAAATTCATCTTTCTGAGGATTCAACTATTTTTTTAAAAAATCGTTTTGTTTAATTCAACTCGTTCAAAATTCGTCTTTTGGTAGAAAATTCGTCTTTCTTGGTTGAAAATTAAATTTTTTGTTGATAATTCAACTTTTCGAGTTACAAATTTTAGGACAAATTTGAATAATTTTGAAAGATATTTAAAACGTTTGAAAGATTTGAAAAGATCACAAATAATGTAAAATTTGAAATAATTTTGAAAAATGTTATTTTTTGAAGATTTTGAACAAAGTTTAAAAGTTTTTCAAGAATATTGGAATGGTTAAAAAGAATAGAAAAATGTCTTAATATTCATGGTAATGTGAAAGTACGTCTTATTACAAATAATTCGAGACTTTAAAAAGCTAAATCGGCTTTGATTGAGATTTTATTGTTTTATTAAAAAATTAGTCCTTTCTTATTCAATTCTGCTGTTTTTGATTTAAAATAAAAATCTGCTCCCGCTTAGAATATCAATTATTACATTTTTCGTTGAGAACTCATCTTTTTTCCTTGAAAATTCAACTACTTGTTTGAAATTTGAACTACTTTTGTTGATTTTTTAACAAAATTAATTTTCAATCAAAAAGACGAATTTCCAACAAAATGCATAAATTGATACAAATATTTATATAAATAATATATGTTTGATAACATTTGGTAAAATATATCAATTTATATTCTCGCAAACAAATTAGATGAACAATTTCCAAATATTTTGGAAGTTCAAGTAAGACGAATTTGTGCCTTCCATTAAAATAGCTTGAGATTAAGTTGAAAATCTAAAGTTAGTCACAAATATGAATAAAAATGTATTGATAAATATTTTTTGAAACAATTGATTATAGTTAAGTATTAATTATAAAATATTCCAGGAATTTAAAAGTTTTTAAAGAATTTAAAAGTCTTAAAAACTGAATAAATTTAAATTCTAAGCCTTCGAAATTAGAGTAATATATAGGCAATCTATGAATGAGTATTGAATACAAAGGGAGTATAAGTACAATGGATACTAATTTCAAGATCTCAAGTATGTTCGCCTCTAATCTAACGTCAGATATTCTTGGCAAAAGCAAGTCAGGGGTAACTCGCGTAGGGCAAATGCCTAGTCCTACTAATCGTTTTTTTTTTTTTTTCAAAACAAAAATCTATGAAAGTGGTATAACCTTAACTTGCAAATTAAAATGATATAATATTTCTAAACAAAATTAGCTTCTCTTAGGATTTTTTTCTATCTTGGGACAGATTATTTGTTAGAATCAAAAGCCTAATATAATTTTCGTCGCTAGGACGTTATTGATTTATTTTCCATAAAAAAACTAGTTATTCATTAAAAAAATTTCATGTGTAAAAAGTCATAAATTTCTGTTCCGATCTGATTCTGTATTTTTCTTGGTTTGCTTATTTATTACACAGCAAATTAAAATCCCTACACATGTAATTCATTTGGTTCATCAAACCCTAAAATATTGGAAACAGAGATGTTTAGGACTCTTCTAAAGTTCGGGTCTCGGGAGCTTAAGAAGTATAAGTTTTAAGAATTGTCGAAGATTCGTAATGCCGTAACAGGCATCATGAAAAAACTTGAATATAGATAAACAACCATATCCTGCAGCTGAAGTTCCTATCATACGAGGACCTGCAGCAGCGAATGGCCAGCCTAGATGCAGAGATGGAGAGGGAGATCGACGAGCTTAGAAGAAGGTATCAAACGAAAAGGCAGCCGATCCTCGACGCCATGGACACTAAAAGGAAACGTCAACAGAACTTCTAACAGTATGGTACTCTGTTTTTCACGTGAATGAACCACGTGTGTGATAGATCAAGGGTGTACAGTTGTACAAATGAATAGATTTTATTCAATTAGTCCTTCCCCCGACTTTCTCAAAGTTATTGACGTTGATTCTAGATTTTGTACTGAACAATCGAAAATTCAAATTTGAATATTCGCTTTTGAAAGCATTCAAATTTAAATGCTTTCAAACTATTAACTTTGGAATCTTTTGAATGTGAAAAGTAGTTATATTGAAAAGGATTTCAAATTTGTACTAAAAGCTTTTATTGTTCATTGCACTTCCGAATATTGCAATAAATCAACGTTAGCGATGTACTTTGAGAGATGTGGGGTTTAGCGAATACTAGCAAATAGCAACACGTCACCATTGTAAATTATTTTACACGAGAACCTCAGATTCGGTGTTTCGTTCTCTGACTGATTTATTTGTCAATCGAATAAATTCGATGCGTCGTTTGTCAGTCGACAGGTTTGGAGGTGGAAATTTCGATCTTGGGTTCGACGGAGAAACTACGACTATACTTAATTTTTTATTATGTGAATGTAGTTATTGTTAAATATGCTATTCTTATAGATATAATATACCCAAGATAGAGTCGTTTAGTGAGTAAAAGTGATTCACTACCATCGGAAATTGTCGGTACGACCAGCGGAAGTACTATTAAAAAGCACTCCTGGCTTTGAAACGTGATTACTCGTAAAAAGAAAGAGCGAGAAACTGAAAAAAATCGGTAGAAAGCTTATTAAATTGCGCATCGAACGACTCCTAATAGAGAACAAGAAGAATTTATTGAATTTTGTACCTTGACTTCAATTTTTGGTATAACCTAGGGAAGTTGTAACAAAAACTCTGAAATTCATACCACACAGGCTTAAAAGTATTATCTTTAATTTAAGCTAATAGAACTTTCAAAATTCTGTTGGGTTCTCGAGATACGATTAAAAATGTCCAAAAGCGTGCAAACACCTTTGGACATTTGTTGTCATATCTTGAGAACTCGTGAGTATTTTTGAAGTTTTATGGGCGCAGATTAAAGATAAGATTTCACAGATTGAGTCCTGTCAATTTCAGTTTTTTCCCCATAAGTATACTAAATTACAGCACCAGTTGAAGATACGGAGCAAAATCTGATAAATTCTCGACGATCACCGCTCTTGCGGTCGACAGTGGTAATCGCTGACTGAAACTTGACATTTGGGACTTGTAAATTTTTATTTGTATCTCGAGAACCCGTAAAGATGTTTTAAAAGTTTTATTGGCTTAATTTGAGGATAAGACTTCAAAGACTATATGGTATACATTTTTTCAGACTTTTTTTTTCTTTTTTCAACGAGTAATTACGTTTCAAAGTCAGCAGTGATTTTTAATATTACTTTCGCTGGTCGAAACGACAATTTCCGACGATAGTGTAGGAGGAAAGATAATGGTGTAATCGTCAGGTTTGAGATCGATCAGCATTTTTCGCGCAAAGCCACTATGTTTGCCACCGAGTAGCTATATAATTTATACCATATTTAGGAAGTATCGCAATTATGTGCTTGGAGTACAGAATATTTATCACCAGTGAGAAGAGGTAGATGAGATTCGCTTCCTAATCTACTGCCATTTTATATAGTGACATGTTTTCCTGCTGCATTTGCATTTTTTGGATTTATTTTTTACGTTCAAGGCCAGTTCTCTTTCTATTTTTATTTGCCTTTATGTTTGTCAAAGTTAAACAAATTTGCTGTTTCGCAGCCAATTTTTTTAATAATGAGCATTGCGTTAGATTTTAATGTGTTTCTTCCAGTAAAGGTCTTTGTTCAATTTTTAAAAAAGATATTGTTAGAGTTTTTAAGTAATATAAATACTAATGCACTTCACCTTTTCAGAGGAAATTTAAGTTTCTCTGTAATATAAAATACATTTCGGGTTTCTTTTTTTAAGATAACTTTTATTGCCCTATTTTGTAATGATTATTTTAGAAAAGAAAATTAACTAATCAGAAAACGATCTTCAAACTTAGTAGAGGTCGTTGGGGATTTTCAAATATCTTTTAAAAATGTCAGGAACATTTAAAACTATGTATTATATATGGTCGACTTTTTAAATAGATTTAAATTTCACATTCTAAGAAGTTTAATCACTTTCCAGTGTCCACTATTTATGGTGGGTGACTTTTTAAGATCTCATATGTTTTTAGGTCCATTAAAAAAGGGCCCTTATGTCCATACTCCATACGTAATTGCATACCGACGAACTGGGCATTTTTCATTTGGACGTACACATAAAGTATGGATAAAAACTTCAGTTTGTTTTTTAAACCTTTTCTGAACTGTTTCGACTCATCAAAAGTACCCAAATTATTCCTCAATGGTTTTGTACATAAACCCCATAACGTAAAAGCACCTAACTTCCGACATCCATTTTATTTAGCTTCAAGATAATTTAATAGAATAAAAGTAACAAAATCTAAAAGCCCAAAGCCAGACATCATGTCAAAAGTTAATTTTCTTTTAAAAAATTATAATTTTCAAGAAAAATATGTGTCTACAGGACACATATCGGCTCCCTGTAAAACCGCATTAAATCACACATATGGCCACGTCTCGTGACCGAGGGATGGGTGCTCATATATAAACACACACACACACACACATAACTGATAACAATGATTAAATATGATTAAAATAAAATCTGTATTTAATACAAAAAATCACACATTTGTTAAATACGATTATAAATCTCGATTTTTGTATTTAATTAATACGATATGAAAATACTTTCATAAGGCGATACAGCAAATTTCAGTTCACATTTTTTTACAGTGGTTTAAACTTGGAGCAGCCAACTCTGAATTATTTATTTTCAGATCATTTATAGTCTATTTGCTTGCAAAATGTATTTAATTTTACAAGACATTTTACAAGAAATATTAAAATTAAAGACTTTAAAACATTCGATTAAAAATTGTTATTAAATTTTGATTCTTTAAAGAGACAAAAAATTCAAAATTCTTTCATGGTACCTCGTACATATTCATTTTTTAAATTCATATTTCAATTATAAAAATCTTGGTTTTTTATTGGTAAAAAAATTGTATTTAACAAATACCTAATATCATTGTAAAAAGTATTCAAATACAGTATTTATGTATTATATCTTATTTAAACGCCGATATATTTTTTTATTGCTTATCATCCTTAACGCTTTATGATTGTCTTTCTTAATCCTTTCATGTTGTGAATATAACTATTTTTGTTATACTATTCAATCGTTTATTTACTCGATACCACCTTGATGATAATAAGTTCGTCGAAAATTGTTTGGAATAAGAGTTCAATATAATAATTTGAGGTACTAAACTGCAGTCCCGCTTTATCAGCCGTGTTCCAAAAAAATATTTTCTTTCTATTTTTGCCATTTTGGTTTTATAATATCATAAGGAACGTGAAAATGTTTGTGCTCGAAAATAAAACTTTATAAAAGTACTGAAGTATGAGTATGTACGTACAAATAACAAGGTGGCCATTTTAATCGAAGAAAAAAAATTCCCAGTCATTTCCCGGTTTTTTCTCGGTTTGCAAACATTTGTCACGGTCAATAAAATTAAAAAATTCCAACTCTGAAGCTAAACCTTTTTCCATTTGAAGGAATGAAAAATAAAATACAAATTAAAGCTCTCAAAGTGGAACTCTTGAATTTTGAACTTTTTAATTGAAGTTTTAAGTTTTTGATTTCAACAATTTTGTATTCGAATTATCAATAATTTACACGTATAAAATGGAAGGTTCTAACACTTTTCAATGAAACCTTTTTAAATGAAATGCAGGTAAACTGCAAAATTTAGAATTTATACATTTGATAAATTATAGTGTTCAAAGATTCAATTCCAAAACTATAAATCCACGGTGTCATTTTCAATGCTCTAAATTAAAGAATCAAGCAATGAACTTAACAATTTTCAAAATTATATTATTTTAAGCAATTTTAAGCTAGAAACATTGAAAATAATTTTTTTTTTAACTGAACACTTCGTAAACTAGAAGTTAAATTCTTTTCATTTCAAATAGTTAAAACATCCTTGAAAAGCTTGAAAATTTTATTTCCAAACCTTGTGAAATTTAGAAGTTGTTTTGAATTTTTTTTAGAACATCTTAATAAATGTTAAATGATAAATGTTTTTTATCCAAAATTTTCAACTCCAAACGCTTTTAATTTTTAATTGTTCAAGTTCTCGCCCCCCTTGCACTACCTTGTCTGATCTATCGGGAACGAATAAAGTGGGACTGCAATGTAGCTGGGATTTTTTTCCTCGGATAGAAAGTGCCAGCATGAAAGGGTTATAATTGTTTCTAAATATTTTTGAGCGTCTCTTATGTGATGTAATTGTTTTGATGGTGCTCTTTGCATCAAACTAGTATATCTGTTGCCCTGCTCTCAAATCAATTTTCAATTCTCTATTCCATCAGAATGCTTTAATGGTGTGCATCAAACTGTTGCGTGACCAATTCTGTTTAAACGAACCCACTCATAAACTCGTAACTCGAATGGGTTTTCTATGATAGAAAGACTGCCACAAGGGAATGAAAGGCGAAGGTCTGTGTGGTATCGAAAATCTATTCGACTTACTACTTTATGAATAATTTCGTTTAAAAAAATTGATCACGTGATAACCGGGTACATGCACTTAAGAATGATTACACTAAGAATATTGTATATTAAAAAAAAATTAATTAGCATCGTATCGATTAACCTGACGTAATCGTGTTGCCAAGAACTTTTCTCAACGTTTGGTTGTTGTTTTATCCTAGAAGCCTATTAGAAACAGAAAGTTACACCTAAGATTTGTTATCACAATTAGGAGTTGTATGGGGAACTTCCCAGTGGCTTGTGAAATGTAGATTTTTTGGCGTAAGTTTATAACTTTATACAACAAGAGAGAATATTGATGAAATAGGATTAAGTGTAAGATGAATTCGACCTTAATATTACTCGTGAATCACTTAGAATATGGAGTTAATCATTTTTAGTCTCGTTTTAACTCCAGTTTTGCATAAACTAATGCAGCTTGCGTTCTTGCGACGAATAACATTGATTTTTTAACATCATAATATATGAATTCGAATGTAAAGTGCCAATTATAAAACCCTTAAATAATTATGAAATTTCAGAATTCAAGTTCCAACGTTAGTAATCATTTCATTTTGTTAATATGTCTAATCATTGCAAGGAAGAAAATTAATGGGTTTTAAAATTAAAATTTTGGAAAAATTAAAGTTCAACTTGATATTTTATGAAAATTAATTGACCTTTGCATATTTTTTCTAGTAATCATTGACTAGTACAGCGATATGTATTATACATGTAAGAAATTAAAACAGATGCCTCAAAAAGATATCGACCATCGATATCTTGCCCTCGCTCGTTCGTACAACAATACAATACAATATTTTTGATATAGAGTAAAAAAGGCCAGATTTCTTATAAGAATGAAGTCCATTTTGAAATTACTGATCTACAGTTATGCAAAAAGCTCGAAATTCACTTGATTGAAGTCGAGTATTTGATTCTTCGAGTCAAGTACCAGGTGAAATTGACTCGAAACTCGGAAAATGCGAAAATGTGTTGGCGACTTTAAAAGAATCAACAGCCGACACGACATTTTCACCAATTGGCTGAGTGAATTCTATAATTTTTAATTGACAATCTACAGAGATGTACAAAGGGCTACAGCATATTCTCTAGATTTTTATTTAAAAATTACAAAATATACCCAGGGCAATGATAAAAGCTTTCAATCAAGTTTGTGATTGCCTGAAAAAGAGTCAAAAACTTCCAAGATATTTCAAGTTTTTTGCATACCCCTACTGATTACTCGTACAAGAGTTAATAATAACTTACAAACTAAACGCTGAACTCCATACAAAGTTTTTTAAAACACCAATTATTGTGGTGATATATTTATGTTTTATTATGGGAGAGATCGTATATTATGTATCGAGTTCTTGAGCTTTCTCAAAAACTTTAAATTGTAGACTGACTTCGAACCATGTCAATGATGTAAAAAAAGTTGTAGTTGTTAATCTAAATTAAACACATCTTCATGTGTCATTCGGTTGCAAAAGATCGATGTAAAACTTTGAATCGTGGGTCGTGTGTACATATTATCATTCGTTTCGTATACGAAACAGAAGCATACAATTTTATTGACCTCTTACTTTTACAAGCGGCAGTTTACAGAATTAATATGTTACATATTGTATTATTATCATATTATGCGAACATGACCACTCATTTAAAAATATTATACATGTATCTTCATTTCTTTTTCAATCCTATAATTTAACCATTCCCGATGGTCAATTCCGAACTTCTGCAACTAAACTATTTATATTTTGAAATGTACTATCAATTTTTATTCAAATATGTATTAAGAAAAATTAACGTTTCAAATCAAGAAATTATAAAATTCCATCGATGCAATAAGAATCTTCAGAAATTGGAGACTACCCCTTCAAATTTTCACCTGAGGACAATCGTGAAGTATTTTTCTTTATTCATGCATCTCGTAATCGTTGGTGAAGTTAACCGTAACTAGAGTCAACATTCTTGCGAAAAAACCGTCGAGATGTGTATAGCCGTAGGCGTAGGGTGTGACGATGTCGCAGAACTGTGTTTTTTTAAAAAATTTCACTAATAAATCTTGACTTTGTATCGTATATAAATCTATATTCTTTCATTTCGCCTCTACTCATTGAGTTTTTT
The DNA here is from genome assembly GCA_932178445.1 of Andricus quercusramuli. Taxonomy (NCBI): domain Eukaryota; kingdom Metazoa; phylum Arthropoda; class Insecta; order Hymenoptera; family Cynipidae; genus Andricus; species Andricus quercusramuli. The sequence continues at coordinate 271,607 of CAKNXH010061551.1, forward strand.
CTAGAAAAATAATATTATGTACATAAACAGACGTCCCATTATGTATCATTGCGATACCAAGTTTCGTCTGGATGTCAGGTGATAAGCAACTCCTAAAAAAAATTGGCTGAATGCATCCTGGCGTATAAAAATTCAGGAGTTTTTAATATTTGATAATATATAAAACCCGATGAAGTATATTCGGTCCGTGCGTCACTCACATAACTGAAGGAAAGGAAAGGCTTTGTATTGGTCATAATTTCGAAAATATTTTAATTCGTTTCATTAAGCGTTCCCCAAGTAATTTGAAGACCTGGATTTGAATCTCAGGAGAGATGGGAGAATTTTTTCACAGAGTAAAAAAATGTATTAATACTTTAATAACGTACGTGACCATGTAAACCAAAATCTGTAAAAAAAATGTCGTTCTCTCCGTAGTTAATCTGAAGACCTGGGTTCGAATCCCAGTGGAGCCAGAGAGTATTTCACAAAGACTAAAAAAATACAAAATACATTAATACTTTAATAGTATTAATACAGGACCATGTAAATTTCCTCTATTCCTCTGCGTGTCTCATTTTTTCGAATTCCCCTTTTCGCCTTGATCTCGAAAAATTCGTCTTTTTTCAAGCCAAAAAGAAGAATTTTTTAGAAGAGAGTTGAATGTTCAACAAAAAAAAAAAGATACTTTTTAATTGAAATTTACAATGTTAAATGAAGGGAAGAAATGCAAAAGGTGTCAAGCGCCATTTTTCACTTTTTTCAGGAGAGACTAAAAACATTTTATTAATTCAGCGGTACAATTAAGGAAAAAAATAAGAAAGTGCTTTCAAAATAATTTCATGCTCTATCGAAATAAAAAAAGTTTGCTCACAAAAAGCTATCCGTTTTCGAGAGATTGAATGAAATAGGTCACGTTTCGAGGTTAGATTTTGTGTCCGTATCTACTTTTAACATCTTTCAACATGTGGAGTCAATTTGCAGTTTAAGAAAAAACTAAAAATTTGAATTCTAGCTATTGAATGGACGAATTGATTTCCAAAAAGTTTGTTTAAAAAAAATCATGCAGTTTCGCGAAATTTGAAAATCCAATTATGACTTCGGAATGGTGTAAAATTGACATTTCAACTTCAAAATAATGACGATAGCAGTAATAATTTTTCATATTTCCAAAAAATGAGAAATTGGGTTTTAGGTAATTCTGTGCTGAACGGAAGGGACCCAATAGTAATTAAAAATAATTAGCCAGTGTCGAGAAAAATGAAATTTGAGTTTTTACTTTGTGGTTAGAAAAGCTTCTCGGACTGTGAACACAAGAACACAAATTTTGAAAAATGATGCCCCAAAAAAATCCTTTGGCAGGTATGTGTAATAGAATTTATCTGATTTTTTGAGCTAATAAACCCGATTTCGAAAATTTGGCGCTTGACTCCTTTTGCATTTCTACCCTTCAAATACCTAACCATTTCAAATTAGATAGAGAGGTCCAGCTTAGGGTGTCTGTATGATTTGGTATTTGGATATATCATTCTATGGTGAAAATGTAGCAACACATATTTCACAGTTTATTACGAAAGAAAAGTTTGATTTTTTACAATCATTCGAAAGTTACCTGCGAATTCTCAAAAACTGACGTAGGTAATCAGGGTTTTCTGTTTTGATGTGACGTTGGAATTCTTGCTCTTTCAATATTGATCCAAAACCAATTTGAAAAAAAATTGGAAAATTACAAAATGGCGGCTGTTTTTCGAAAAATCTTGAAAGTTGACTTACTCAAAAACCCCACTTTAATTTTTTTTTTAGAAATGCCTGGCAATATATACTAAATATCTCGTGATTTTTGTTCTTAATGCTTCACACTGAAAAAAAATATGTTCCAAAAATCGAATTTTTGCATTTTTCTTAGAATTAACGAAAGGTACGACAAAATGTTCAGATAGAAGTTTTGACACCTAGAAAAATTCTACAAAAAATGTCGCTCTCTTTTTTTATATTTCGGATCGTTTACGAGAAAAAAATTATATTTAAAAAAGGTTATCCACTTATCCCCGTCGAACTATACATTATTTTGTTCATATCTTCGTAAAAACTAATGTTTTCACTATGTGTAAGTGTATTTGAAAATTAGATTTTACTTTTGTAAAATTATTCAATAACATAATAATGGTTTATTATGGAGATCTTTCTTTCTTCGAATTTTGAAAACATGAAAAGAAGATGTTCAGGAAAACCCCACCTCTTTATTTTTTTTTTCAATATTTTAAAAAATTTTCTGCTAAAACAGAAAGGCATTCTATCAGTTTAACCGATGCAATGTAAGCTATCACAAAAGAGTAAGAGGTGTTTTTTGTAAAACTTTTCTTGATGTTTCAACTTTAATCCGATTTTTTTGTTGTATTTTTCGTTGTTTTCAAGAAAAATGCAAAAATTCGATTTTTCCAACATAATTTTTTTTCAGTGTGAAGCAGGAGTTTACTAGCAACAATAAACCTCACGTTATATTTATTTTCAGCTATTTCTAACAAAAATTAAAAAGTAGGTTTTTGGAAAAAATCTATTTTCAAGAATTTTATATAAACAGCGGCCATTTTATCATTTTTCAATTTTTATTAGATCAATTGAAAGAACCAGAATCCTCACGTTGGATAGAAAAAGAAAATCTCGATTACGCTTTTTCGGAAAATACTCCATTTCGAAAAAAATGTCTGTCCGTTTTTGATAATTCACAGGTAATTTTCGAATAATTGTTAGAAAGTCCAAGAAACTTTTTTATTAAGCTATGTAATACGAGTTCCTTTATTTTTATCAGAGAATGGTATATTCAAATACTAAATCATTCTGATACCATGACCTAGACTTTTCTTGAAATTTTACCTAATTTGAAATGGTCGCCTAATTGAAAAATATAAAATTCCAATTTTATCAGCTGGAAAGTTAAATGTTCTAACTTGAAAAATTTATAGTCAAACGTTCAAAATTAAGCTACATGAATTTTAAATCTATATAGGAGTAAAACCAATTCTATTATTAAATCTTACCATAGAAATGTACAGTTTTAAACTAAATTATTTAGGATTTGAATAAAACTTATAAGCTAAAATATTTTTTCGCTGAACCTATACAAATTAATTTTTTTTTAAATAAAATTTTTTAGGGACTTAATACTATTTTTAATTTCAGTTCAAGAGCATTGAATAGATTAATTGCAAATTTACATTCAAAATATAAATTAGTAGGGACTAAATGACAAATTTTGGACAGAAATATTAAATTATACTTATAAGTATTACGATTTTATTATTAATGATGGAATTGAAAAGAAAGAAGAAAATGTTCTTCAATATGAGAACTATTTTAAACATATAAAAACTGTTTATTTAACAAACTTTATTTTTTTCTGACTTGTTTATATCGCCGTTAATGGATTTTCAACGACCTAACCAGATAGCAATATGCGCGCATAGTGCGACGCACATGCGTCGCACGCGTGCGGATTTTGTCGCACGGCGTGCACGCAAGCAATGACGCAGATGCGTCCTCATATGCGTGACAGGTGCGTCGCACGTCGTGCGTATATCACGTCGTGCTGGTATAATGCGAGTACACGTTGCAGGTTCTTGCGGACGGTATATATATATATAT
>CAKNXH010061551.1:275327-303660 GCA_932178445.1 Andricus quercusramuli
TATATATATATATATATATATATATATATATATGTACAATATTTAAATATAGATTGTTGAATAAAAGGCAGGTAACAGGATAAACAAAAAAAGTTTCGTGCGAAAACGTTTTGAAACAAAAATTTTGCTGCGGGAGGAATGGGAAAAAACAAAATATTCTTTATCTACCTTGTCTTGAATCTCTTCATAATTTCGAAAACTGCGCGTTCTCTACTATAATAATCGGGAGAATGTATGGTAGGGAAATTGTTCAGTATGTTCAATGTATATTTTCTACTTATTTTGATTTTTGAAAGTGCAATCTACGGCGGTGTTTTGTTTACCGCACCAGAAATTAAGGTTATGTGCCACTATTTAATCAATATTTTCAGAATTTCACGTAACTTTGACTGGATTTGTGTCAATTATGAAATAAAGTGTTCTCTTATTTGCTATACACGTTTGGATAAACATATGGCAATGTTTAAAAATCATTTCTCTCTTTTCACTTAAAAAAAATACATTGCGAGTCAAAATGATCTAAACGATACATTACAAAATATAAGTATTAAAATATCAAATGAAATATAAAATAAACTGAACACGAAAACCGTTTGCACTCCGAAATAAATTGTACGTACATATAAATTATGAAATATATCTAAGTGCCCACGAACAAGAAGACTGCAAATTGTCAACATTCAATAACGAATCGATAAACGACCTAGCGTAACCACCGCAACCGAAAGGAACACCATGTTATATGGATTTTTCTTGCCACGTGATCAGGCGGTATCACGATATGCGACTCATATGCCTCGCACATATGTGCCTGCACGAAGTGCGAGCGGTAACGCTGTGTTTCGGCACGCACGGCGTGCCTCGCATGCAGTGCGAGTAACGTGCGTCGCACGCTTGCTATCTGGGTAAGTTTATCCAACTTTTAAATAGTAATTTTTGATATAAGTGCGCAAGATAGGCGATTGCCGACGAGTGTGAAACTTGCAGCATGAGTCGGAGGTTAGCGTACGAGCAAAACTTTAGTGCCTTTTATTATATATATATATATATATATATATATATATATATATATATATATATATATAATTAGTGCCTATGCATATTGCACACGTTATTTTTTGCAATAACCGTCCGAGAAAATTATTTATAAATTTTTTACACATTTGCCAAATGTCCGATCCCGCATGGTGGTTTTCAGCCAAATTTGTGTATATTTTTTGTTGAAAAATTTTTAAGAATATTTGTATTTTATGGGTATATAAAGTTACACTAGAGTCCCTCTATAGCAGTTCCCTCTATAACAGACAAGGCGGTCCAAGGGGACTAGAGGGAGGCGTTTGCAAGCTCAGCGGAGTTGCGATGTTTACGGTTCGGCCGAGGGGCCGTCCACTCTAGAATCGATTCTACGTGAGCATAATGATTCCGCCTGAGTCCAGCTGATCCTTCGTTGATTCTTCATCGATTCCTTCGTTTCTCGACCAAAATCTTTTGACGAGTGACTGATTCTGAATCGATTCTAAGTGAGGAAAATCACTGATTCCTCCAGTGAACGGCCCCTCGGGTTCGGCGCTATAAGAAGCCACAAGCAAGAAGGAGAAGAAGAACGGTTCGGAGAGTCCCTCTATAGTATGTTTCTTGATTAAGGGTACCCCCGAGACAGCTACTATAGAGGGACTCTAGTGTAATTATCTCTAGAGTGTGCATTAGGGTGGCCCTTATTTTTCTCTTATTTTCGAATTTCTCTGCTCTCATCCCCCAGTTTTGTTCGAATGTCCAAATAAAAATCTCAAAATTTGAGCAGAATCGGTTAATATTTATGGGTGCCGCAAAGACCATGAAGTTTCCCATTGATTTAACATGGGAAAAAGTAAGCTTTTTGTAAATATAAAATTTAAACGCGATAATATGTTACAAATAACTCCGTGTTTCTGTATATTGTTCAGAATTCGCCAGAGAATAAGAATCAATCATAAATTTTGAGGTTGAATAATTTTTAGCCATTCTTATGGGTTCCCAAAGAAAACCCCATAAGTGACAAATTTAAACTGTACGTAATATTGCGGTTTATTAACGCTTTTTAAAAGAAAAAAATCATTAATCGGCAATTTAGGAGTACCCAATCATTTGTAAACTAATATTTAATTGTTTAAACAATTTTAATTTGTTTAAATATTTGTTTTTTTGCAGTTAACTCGCGAAATGTACGTATTTTCTAGACTATGAGTTATTTAATCAATGCTAACAATAAAATAATTTGTTTAAATAATTTCACAATGATTTAAATATTACGTATTTGTTCAAGTATATATTTTACGTAAAAAAAGCAGGAGAAACATTTTATCTCACTAAATTTTCGACAAATGTTCATATTTTTAAGTACTAATTTGTTTATTACGAATAATCGTAGATGTTTAAACAAATTTAAATTGTTTAAACAATTTATTTACATGTTATTATTGCTATTTTTCGAAAGATTGAAATATTTGTGTGTTCTACTTGGCTTTTTGAGAATACTCTTAAATGTTTAAACAAATTAAATTTGTTTAAACAATTGAATATTAGTAAATAAATGACTGGGTATTTTTAAATTACCGATTAATGGTTATTTATTTTTCTCAAACTTTTAAAAAGCGTCAATAAACCGCAGTATTACGTAAAATTCAAATTTGTCACTTATGGGATTTTCTTTGGGGACACATCAGAATGGCTTCCCGTTAACGCCGAGAATGCCCCTTTGGGTACACCACTCTTTTTGCAATTATAACTCATCCAATTCAAGGTATACAAAATTGAGACACATATTTTTGAAGCGTAAGATCTCTTCTTTCTGATGATGGGCATAAAAATGCGATAAAATGTTGTTAATTATGGAAAATACTGCTTAAACAAAAAAAAAACACGATTTTTTCTAATTTTTTAAAAAATAAAATCGAGTTTTCCGAATGGTTCTCAGTACGCAATCTACTTGGAACCTCAACAACCGGTGGAATAAATGCCTAAGATTTCAGAATACATGGTTCCGAGATCAATCTTTTATCTTAGTGTGTTCAAAATGGCTCGTTAATGACAACATTTTTGCGAAGTCATTCATGAATTTTGTTCTCAAAAAGTATGATCTTTTCGAGAAATGGCAAAAGGAGAAAAAGTTCTTAGAATCACTCAAAGAATACGTGAGAATTTTTCTAAAAAGTTTTAAATTATTTTTTTGATTTTGCGATTTGCCAATTTTTGAAAAATTAAAAAATTGCTCCAAAAATTCTAAAAAAATCCAGGTTAATTCTTTGTTTGATTCTAACAACTTTTTATTCTTGAAAATTGTTGCTATAAGCTCATGGTTCTCAAAAAAAAAAAAAATTCACAAAAGTCATAATTCTTGATCATGTAAATTTTCGATGTATCTGCGCGGTCTGAGCAATTTTTTAATTTTTCAAAAATTGACAAATTGCAAAATCAAAAAAATAATTTAAAACTTTCTGAAAAAATTCTCACGTATTCTTTGAGTGATTCTAAGAACTTTTTCTCCTTTTGCACTTTCTCGAAAAGATCATACTTTTTGAGGAAAGAATTCATGAATGTCTTCGCAAAAATTTTCTCATTAACGAGCCATTTTGAACACACTAAGATAAAAAAATTGATCTCGGAATCATGTATTCTAAAAGCTTGGGCATTTATTCCACCGGTTATTGAGGTTCCAAGTAGATTGCACACTGGGAACCATTCAGAAAACTCGATTTTATAGAAAAAAAAATTAGAAAAAATCGTGTTTTTTTGTTTAAACAATATTTGTCCATAGTTAACAACATTTTATCACATTCTTATGCCCACTATCGAAAAGAAGAGATCTTAAGCGTTAAAAATATGTGTCTCTCAATTTTTTATACCTTGAATTGCCGAAAGAGTGGTGTACCCAAAGGGGCATTCTCGGCGTTAACGGGTTAAAATTATTCAACCTCAAAATTTATGATTGATTCTTATTCTCTGAGGAATTCTGAACAATATACTGAAACACGGAATTATTTGTAACATATTATCGTGTTTAAATATAAGATTTTTTTTTTGGCATTCGAACAAACCTGGGGGGGGGGGGGGGGGGGGGAGAGTAGAGAAATTTGAAGAAAAAAAATCTACCAAGTATAAATAAGAACCACCCTAGTGTGCATGCGCGTCCATTGCGTCGATTCGCAAAATAGATGTGTTTTAAAGTGCACATGCGCCAATATCATTATATGACACAGTCAGCTGATATGAAGCACTTTGCCCATCGTTTAGATTCATAGAAGTCCTTACTTTCGAGGTGGGTGTTGCAAAAAAAGTATTAAACTTTTACAAAAGATATGATAACCCTAGATGCGGTACAACTAGTTCAATCTCTGAGTACCTGTATCTAAATAAATGTTATAAAAACAACCCTATATTAACTATATTATGGTGTCATCTAGAAGTCGCATCCAGATTTATAATATCCTCGCTGCTATGCACAATTCTGATTTTTTTACCATTCTTCCCCTTTATTCTAAAAAATTAATACACTTTCATATTTATGATAAATATTAATTACAAAATGATGGACACAGCGTCAGTTATTAAATTATTGAGTATTATTTTGGATTAATAAATAGATCAAGTGTACACCACATCTTCGTCAGATTTTGCCGGAGTTTTGTCTATTTGTGGGATTGAGAGGGAGGGGGGACGGGGGGACCTTCCTCATAATATGCCTGTTGGGTAGCTATGACAGCGCCACCAATTTGGAACTATTGGGAAAAAATTTGACTTTGAATTCAATATTAACGAAAAATCTTATAGTAAACAATTAATTTTAAACCGAAGATTAACTTTTTTGATTAACATGAATTGATATTCACTGCTTTTTTTCATAAATGTTGCCCAATTAACTTCGAGATACCCAATAGTTCGCGTGTCAGATGGCGCTGTAGTCAAAGTCGCAGAGGTATCCTACAGGCGTATTTGCAGGATACGATTTTTGTTGTATCAGCATTAACTACATAATAAATATGCTATATAATTTTTTGCAATTTTTATACTTATTTACAGTCACGAAGATATAATACAGAACTAACAATTGCATATAAATCTTCAAGAAGAATTTAAAATACTTAAGCACAAGTGGAATGTACGAATTTTAATTCGATATGGCTTCAACCTATATAGCGCGGCTAAATATAAATGACGTCTGACAAAAATTGCATTCGATTTACACGAAACTTGTCACTTGGGGATTTTTGAAGTCCTTCTTGTTGGATCAAAAATTTGAATTTTATTGTAGATAACAAAGACCCCCAAAAAACTTTAGAAAGCCATATCGATGTGTCGAAATGACAAGGTTCTATCTCGGTACACGCAAGTAGAAAGGTAATTTTGAGGCCACTGATATGCCTTTCGAACACAATTTATAAGGGATTTTCAAGCTTCCGTATTTCACCATCAGAGATAGAACTTTTTTATTTACATGTACTGAGATAGAACCTTGTCACTTGGACACGCAGATATCTTTAATAGGTACTTAAAAATGTACTTTTTACATTTTGGGTCTTGAAATATAATTTGTGATCCGCACGCAAATGGTTGAGAACTATTCAATAATTAATGTAAACCATGAAGTAAGGGTAAACAGACCAAACTGTGACTGAGTAAATTGTCGCCATTTTAGGTAACAAATACCTAAAGTTAAAATAAACGGATCAGGATATATGTATCATTCGAGTTGGCCATGATGTTGAGTCTCCGTCTTACTACTCTTTGATACAAAAATTATATATTTACAACTTTCACGTAAATGCTTTAAGCAAGAAGTAAGTAGTAGTTCTACTATACATTCATTCTTTCCTTAATCGTTAGGCACTCGAATCCGATGTACAAAATATATTTTATAGTTCTACAGCTACTTTCCATTCGAAACCCTAACAGGCGGGTATTATTATTAATTATTATTATTATTACTAAATAATTAAACTCTGGTTGGAAGTTTTCAAACGGTATCACGATCTCTTTAGGACCTTATAATTCTCCTAAATTTTTTAACATTATTTACACTGTGCCGGTATCAGAAATCGTCTTTCAAGTCTCACCGAGAAGAGGAATGTTTCAATTCACGAATGTTGAAATCAGTAAATCCAAGGGTTGCTATAAGTCAACATTTTGACACTTCAGTGGGTTATACAAAAAAACTACCTTAAATATTGTTTTCAGAACAATACAAATTTCTCAACTATTCAATTAAAAAAATTCTCCTTTCTCTCCTTTAAAATACTTTTTAAAAGTATATTTATAATTTTTAGTTATTATGAAATTAACATTTGAGGAGTTAACACTTTCTTATGTTAATAATTTTAATTTTCGATGCTTTCAAATAAACTTCTTTTAAATTTTAATCTTGTACAGAATTGCGCGAGGTTTTAAATCGACGGTTGTCATCGAGGTCCTGGGATAACCAATTTACACGAAATCTTTGTGTTAGAGCTATTAAAATCTGTTCAAAATTGCTTGGGAAGTATGATGAGAATTTTTTCAATAATATGAATAAAACAATAATTTTACACTGAGAATTGATGAAGGATTTTTGCAGCGTATATCAAATGTAAAATAATATCATACAAGGCACATGAAATGCAAAATCGAAATACAAACTATATAAACTTAAATTTTACTTTGATCGTTCGAATATAATACATTAATTGAGGCTTTTGAGATTTTGAAAAACAGACGAAATTGACACTAACACTCATATACTTCGTGTAAATAGGATACTGGCAGCAGAGTTTTCATACTCTACATACCACAAAGAGATAATATATAAAAAATATTAATACCAACATCAAGTATTTTAGTTCCTCGCCAATGATATATAATAATACTGAATTCCATTTGAGCAATATTCTCTTTTTTCGATTTTTTTGAAGCCTAACATTCGTACGCTTTATTTATGAACATAAGAATAAAATGCAAAATTAGTTGCATTCCGAAACCTAACTCTCAAAATTCATCTATACATTATACTACCAATGAAACAAGAGACACACATTTTTATATTGACCGCGATAGGATAATTCTCCAGGTTGAAAAGTTAGCGTTTGGGATGCAAAAGTCAAGAGATATTAGATTTTCAAAGGCGTATTTGCTCGGCATTTAAAGTTAGGTCGAGAAAATGGAAGTATCAGTTTCTATCTTAAAAAGATATGACCTTTTTATTTATAGGTCATCATCGCCAATCACATAGAATGCATTGTTTTCCATAGTATCACAAGCAGTCCTTTCCGCCTTGACGTAGGGCTTTTTCGCAATGGTGATTGGCTTCTTACACTTTACTATTGTGATTTTTTCGGTCAGATTTTTCAAGATGGGTCCTTTTGTATGAGAGCTGAATTCAACCTCCTTAAAATAGCAAAAACAAATTACAAGGACATAAAGTGGCTCAGAAAAATTTTCGATTTTTGAATTTTCTAAAATCTTAAAGCACTGTCTTGCTCTTCAGGCATTCTGCGTAAGAGTTTCTCTGTCTAAAGGTATTTGTCTCATTTCCCTCACGACTCTGAGGACTCTTTCTTTTGCTCTGACGTGCTCATATGTAATAAGACTAAAATACATACCTTATCAGGTTTATTAAGAGCTTCAGTGGCTGGAGAATCCATTATAATTCGACTATGGCCATTCCTCGTAATATACGTCCAAGGCTTGCCTGTCAACTCCTAGAATTACAATAAAAAACAGATTTGTCAGATTAAAAAAGAAATTTTGTAATTCGAACAATCTAAATTATAAGTATTTTAACTTCCAAAATTGCACATCAAACTTCTAACAGATCCCTTAATCATAAACATGAAGAATACCTGATTTTTGGTACCACCAACGTTCTTCAACAATAATTCGTCAATCATAGACTGCAAGCAGACGGACATTAAAATTGCCTGTTCCGAAGAAATTGTAATCCACTGCAGCTGATTTTTGGCCATCAAATATTCGAAAGATAATTCCAGACTGCATTCATGGTCTTCATTACATCTATCTGCTCCCTGAAAATGAGTTTTTTTTTAATACGTGCGTAAGAAATGCTACTTTGAACGTCTGTTTAGTAGACGCAAAATGATAATAATTCCCCACGAAACCATTATTGAAGTGTGTCAAAACTTCATTTAATAGATTTCTCTGATTACTATTTTTTCGCGCAAAAAAATATATTTATTCCCGGAAATCGACGCTGCCGCCGGCTCTTTGTATTAAAAAGAAACAATAGAAATTCGAGGGATCCCAATTCACTATTATCTTCAATAGTTATATAAATCCTTTACGAATGCAATCGTTCAGTCTGTAAAAAAAAAAGATTTTCCTTGATAGTGGCCCAGACAGTGAAGGTAAAGGTAATTTACTGATTGAATTACTTAATTTTTATTTTTTGTAATTCCTTTCTTCTGTCAGGGGCCCCCCCCCCCCCCCCCCCTCTATCTCTTGAAAAAGTGAAAGGGTGAAAATTCATGTTTAACTTATTACAAAATATTTCGAATAACCTTTGCGAAAGAAGATGCAAAAGTTAAACGCGTGTACGCTGAAATTACGGATAAAATCTCAAAATACACGGACTGGGCATACATATGGGTAAATCCCTCGAAACTTGATCTTTTTCATCCAGAAATATATTTTAAAAAATAACTTTTAAATGATTTTATTTTTTATGAATTGTAGAGACCATTTATTTCATAGTGAATATAAAAAACATGTACATGACCGAATCCATTTCAAATCAGGCAGGTTCTACACTCGGTGTTGCAGAATCTCTCGGGGAAAAAATATGTTGTTTTTTAGAGGAAATTAGGCGATACGTATTTTTGCGATTTGTGAAAAAAAAATTTTCTACAGAGTTATGCGTATTTGAATTTTTGGCTTTGTTTTTCAAAAAAACCCCAATTTTTTCTTCAAACTCGTATAACTTTTGACCTCATTGAGATATTTACGATTTCTTTTCAGATTCTAGTAGAGTTTACTGCCTTATTTCGAAATGCGCGAGGAAATAAAAAAAATCTTCAAAATTAACCTAATGGCGGCAGTTTTTCTGAAAATGTTAAAAGTCGATTTTCTCAAAAAACCCACACTTATATTTTTTGCCAATTTTTTTTTGAGTTTGTACTATCATAAGGAAAATACCTTGTGAGTTTAATGCGGGCTAAATAACTTTTGTGGGCAGGAGAATTTTTTTTCATAAAATCGAATTTTCGCATTTTTCTTGAAAACAACAACAGATACAACAAAATTTTGAGAGAATGGTTTGCACATTCAAAAAAGTTCTACAAAAAGTTCCCTTACGCATTTATGATATCTTGTACCATTTCCGAGAAAAATGGAAAAATTCATTTTTCATAAACAAAAAATTGTCTTCATTCCTGGCTTATGGAAATACCCACCATTTTTGTTAAATATTAAAAAAATATATACGTTCATATGAGGAAAACTCCATGTTAGTTTTACGTGGGCTGAACAATTTTTATCATCAGAAAATTATTTTTCATAAATTCGAATTTGGCAATTTTTTGCTGAAACAATTTAAGTTACAAAATGAATGCCAATACAAGAAATTTTTTGACTGAAAAGTTTTTGTCTGCAATATATTCAAATATATTTCACAATTATCCAGATATTCTCCAACAATGTATAAAAACTTTATCTGAACAAAAACAAAAAAATTGTCTTCATTCCTGGCTTATGGAAATACCCACAATTTTTGTTATATATTAATCCAGGTAGTATTTATTTATTTTTTAAACTGAGATTCAGATAAAGTTTTTATACATTGTTGGAAAATATCTGGATAAATGTGAAATATATTTAAATATATTGCAGACAAAAACTTTTCAGTCAAAAAATTTCTTGTACTGGCATTCATTTTGTAACTTAAATTGTTTCAGCAAAAAATGTCCAAATTCGAATTTTTGAAAAATAATTTTCTGAGGATAAAAATTGTTCAGCCCACGTAAAACTAACATGGAGTTTTCCTCATATGAACGTATATATTTTTTTAATATTTTACAAAAATGGTGGGTATTTCCATAAGCCAGGAATGAAGACAATTTTTTGTTTATGAAAATTGAATTTTTCCATTTTTCTCGGAAATGGTACAAGATATCATAAATGCGTAAGAGAACTTTTTTTAGAACTTTTTTGAATGTGCAAACCATTCTCTCAAAATTTTTTTGTATCTGTTGTTGTTTTCAAGAAAAATGCGAAAATTCGATTTTATGAAAAAAAATTCTCCTGCCCACAAAAGTTATTTAGCCCGCAATAAACTTACAAGGTATTTTTCTTATGATAGTACAAACTTAAAAAAAAATTGGCAAAAAATATAAGTGTGGGTTTTTTGAGAAAATCGACTTTAACATTTTCAGAAAAACTGCCGTCATTTGGTTAATATTTGAGATTTTTTTAATTTCCTCGCGGATTTCGAAATAAGGCGGTAAACTCTACTAGAATCTGAAAAGAAATCGTAAATATCTCAATTAGGTCAAAAGTTATATGAGTTTGAAGAAAAAATTGGGGTTTTTTTGAAAAACAAAGCCAAAAATTCAAATACGCATAACTCTGTAAAAAAAATTTCTTCACAAATCGCAAAAATACGTATTGCCTAATTTCCTCTAAAAAACAACATATTTTTTCCCCGAGAGATTCTGCAACATCGAGTGTAGAACCTGCCTGATTTGAAATGGATTCGGTCACATGTATTTCGGAAATTTTTTTAACACGTTTGCAAGAAGGAGGAGAATTATTTGAGGTACATGAAAACTTTTTAGTGACAAAATTGCATTAGAAAAAAAATCCTCAAGGCCCAGGAATCGAAATTGGCAATACAGCGAATTTTTTAAATGCTGATTTTGATATTTTGTGAACTTATCTTCATAACTTGTAGTTAAACATTTTTGTGAGCATGTGTGGGTTTTTTAAACAGAGAAATACCCTAGGAAAAAAATCCACAATACCCAGAAATCGTTATTGGCAATACAGCGAATTGAAAAATGTTTGATTTTGGTATTTTATGAACTTATCTTCATAACATGTAGTTTAAATATTTTTGTGGGCATGTGTGGGTTTTTTAAACATAGAAATACACTAGAAAAAAAATCTCCAAGACCCAGGAATCGAAATTAGCAATAGAGCGAATTTAAAAATTTTTGATTTTGGTATTTGATGAACTTATCTTTATAACTTGTAGTTTAAACATTTTCGTGAGCATATATTGGTTTTTTAAATATAGAAATACACTAGAAAAAAAATCCCAAGACCCAGGAATCGAAATTAGCAATGGAGCGAATTTAAAAAATTTTGATTTTGGTATTTCATGAACTTATCTTTATAACTTGTAGTTTAAATATTTTTGTGAACATGTGTGGTTTTTTTAAACATAGAAACAAAATAGAAAAAGAATCCACAAGACCCAGGAATCGAAATTGACAATACAGCGAATTTTAAACATTTGTATTTTTGCATTTTATGAACTTATCTTTATAACTCGTAGCTTAAACATTTTTCTAAGCATATATTGGTTTTTTAAATACAGAAATACACTAAAAAAATTTAGAAGACCCAAAAAATCAAAATTCAATGACCGCAAATTTTTTTATTTCAGAATTTTGTAGTGAACAGACTTATTTTTTTTATTTATAAGTATAACATTTTTCGAGCTTCCGTGGAATTTTTAAGCCTAGAAATATACTAAAAAAAATTCGGCAAGATCCACAAATCTGAATTGAAATTTGCTGTAATTCCAATTTCGATTCCTAGATCTTGTCGAGTTTTTTTCTAGTGTATTTCTATGTTTTAAAACCCACACAATTTTTAAACTACAAGTTATAAAGATAAGTTCATAAAATAACAAAATCAAAATTTTTAAAATTCGATCTATTGCCAATTTCGATTCCTACATCTTGTCGATTTTTTTTCTAGTGTATTTCTATGTTTTAAAACCCACACATGCTCACAAAAATGTTTAACTAAAAGTTATGAAGATAAGTTCACAAAATACTAAAATCAAGATTTTAAAAATTCGCTGTATTGCCAATTTCGATTCGTGGGTCTTGAGGATTTTTTTTCTAATGCAATTTTGTCACTAAAAAGTTTTCATGTACCTCAAATAATTCTCCTCCTACTTGCAAACGTGTTAAAAAAAAATTCCGAAAACAATGGTAAATTAAATAGGAACTATCTCTTAGAAAATGATAGATAAAAATCCGAAAAAAATTGAGAAGACTTTTTTGACCTCCAGGTATGTAGAAAAAAATTGAAACTCAATAAAATTGAAAAACTCTACAAACAAGAAATTTTTGAAACCTTTTTTTCGAGCGCGGGTAACCAAGCTGCATGTCGATCGGTACCAAATTAATTATACTTTTTTAGGACCCCAATACGCTACTTTTCCGCGTTGTAGCAATTTCGAATTCCAAAAGTATTTATTTTCGACCCAGCCTAATGTTGTGCCTGAACAATACAGGACCTTTCATTAGAACCTAAATAATTAAATATACATCTTCTATAATGTGAGAGACGTTTAAATAAAAACTAGTAAAACTTAATATTTACTGTGTTTAATGTTGTTATCCGCCAGCATCGCATACGAGTTACCCTGAAAACAGCTTCTTGTTCTTCTTCCTCAGTTTTGAGTATTCTTAGACTCAATTCGTTTCTGCCTATCGCCACTTGCACTTTCGTACCCATTTGAGGATAATCACATAGGCATGGAGCAAACTGAATATATCCGTAGTATTTCGATTCCCGTGCTAGGTCCAAATACTGAAAAAAAAAACAATGCGAAGTTGACAAATGATAAACTTTCCAAAATTCGCATATCACATTTTTTGTAACGTTTTTGCTGATACTAGGGTAATGCTTGGACAAAATCCGGCATTTTGTTATCCTAAAATTATTCTGAAAGTTGTGTGAACTTCTAATACAAAATCAAATCACACGTAAAATCTTCATTCGATAATAAAAAAAGTAAACTGCTTCTCCCTCACAGCCTTTTTGTGTCAGTGTTTATATTTGAAGGGCCACACTGCATACACGCGTAAGTGCCAAAATCCGAATTTCACAGGAGAAAAGAAAAATTGTCTAACTTTCATGCATTTAATTTTAAACAAAAAAATGCGGAAACGGTTCGAGGTACTGTTTGGCTTTATCGAACCGTAAAATGAACATCCTGAAAGAAGTATCGATCTTCGAGAAAATCTTTATCATAGGAACGGCGCGTCCCCAAAAATTCTGATTTTGATACATAAAGAGTTGCATAACTTTTTTATTTTTGAGTTAAAAAAAACAAGAAAGTATTTTCGAGCTATTACTTAACTTTATCAAACCGCGAAAGGAATATCTTGAAAGAAGCAGTTACATCCGAGAAAACCCCTTATAAATTGTGCGCTGTGTCCAAAAACAAAAATATGGACACACAAGAGTTGCATAACTTTTTTTATTTTTTGAATTAATAAAAAAACAAAAAAGGGCTTTCGAGCTATTATTTAGCTCCACTGAATGGCGAAAAGAGGTAATTACTTTATAAAAAAACGTGGATTTTGACCCACTTCTAAATCGAACTGGACCATAATCTTCTACAGAAATATGAGTTGGGTTGAAAACATTATTTTAGCCAATAAAACGAATTTCCGAAATTGGGAACTTACGTCCGGTATGCAGTGTGGCCCTTTATTTTTAAGAATCAATTTTCAACATATTGTTTTAAAGATACACATCAATTTTTTTCTAGAAAATTCATTTCAGAGTATTTTACATGTTATTCTGCTGGAAGTAAAAGGATAGCAATTCTATTTCTTTTATTCGTTTTTAATTTCCACGATAGAGAGGGATGATCAAAATTTGTCCCAGGCTATCGGTTGGGATCTTGGGCACTCTTTCACATTTTGCATAATAATTCGAAAACCACTAAATATTTCATTATGTTCTTGGTCTCATTTAAAACCAGACTTTAGACTATAATCTAGCGAAGTTTTAGTTTTTTCCATTTATTTCCCTGAAGCATGCAGAAAGTTGAAGTTGAGAATCGAAAATTGGTCAAAAACGGGAAATAGGTCGGACTTTCTCACACGCTAGCTAGGTCCCTTTTTATCTAAAATACTTCCAAGTAGGGTACAATCAGCGTGAAATTCAATAGACTTTCTAAAGGTTTTTTGAAAATTTTCTAACCTAATTTCTTGCTGAGATAACCACGAAGAGGAGAGGCATGTTTTTAATACGATTTTTTTAGTGGACTGACAATTCTGGCCAGTACTGTATTTTTCGAAATTTCAAATGGTTGTCCATATCTTTAATTATTATAATTTCTAAATTTTAAAAAATCATATTGTCTTAAAACGTATACAAATCTGCGTTAATGATCCTCATTTGGCTTGTTTTCGAATATTCTGTAGATATCTATAAAAACAGGGGGTTTCGTCAACTTTTTAAATTACCAATATCTCTGAAATTATTCAAATTTTTTTCAGTATTTAAGGCTTATTTTTAAAGCTACATTTAGAACTTTTCACTGAAATCATCTACACATTAGTTGGTGTTATTTTACACATTTGGAGAAAGGTTAAACTTGATGAAAAATAATCTAAAAACTTTCAAACAACGGTAGCTGTATTAATAAACAGGAATAAAATTTGTTAAATCGATATTCTACAATTTTCCAACCTCTATTATCAAATCACATAACCATTGAATTTTAAAAACAACTCTGAATATTTAAACCCTCCACTAAAGTTTTAAGGTTTGCCAAACCTCTAAAAGCAGACAAAGCAGTATTTACCATTAAAAATTAAAAAAATATCGAATAATTTCGGAGATATTTTTTTAAAAAATGTTGAAAAACTCTGTTTTTCATACACATTTCCTTACGGAATGATCGAAAAAAATTCAAAATTGAGTAATTCAACGCAGATTTGTATATATCGTAGCCACTGTGCAAGCGTCTTTAGATAGTTTAGGGTTTCACTATCTATCTAACTATTGTAGCTATTTCATGAAAGGACTAACCTGCTATTGATCACATGGTGTAATAAAGTTCAATGAATATTATTTAAAGTAATCATCACTATTAAACCTAAGTTTTGATTGGTCAACAAATATTAATTTTATTTAAAATAAAAGGTGCATTTTTAGGAAGCAAACATAAGGATTTTGTAAAAAATCAATTTCGTTGACAATATAAGACTAATTTTTTTGAACGTCTTTCCCATCATTATGACCGAAAATTGCGTCAAAATTTGACGGAACGACAATGTTGTATTGCTTCAAATAAATTTTACTTTATCCACAAGAATACTCTAGTTTTTGTCAATACATTTTTTTTTGCTGAAAAGAAATTGTCTTTCAGTCTTTAAACATTTCTCCTTGATTGAATTGAATGGATCGAAAATTTTATTCAACAGAACTGTGAGTGAAAATTATTATTAACACTAAAATGTGTATCAAATATTTTGTTTAAATCTTCAGCAATACGTAGTAGGGTGTCTGTTATTATTATAAATTATAATGGTTAATCGGAAAAAATTGCCGCAGAATTAAGTGTACATCGTGATTGTCGACGATTTTTGTATGTTCGTCTCAATTTTCCCAACGTCTGATGAATGTTTGGGCCATATGCACAGTTTAGTTAAACATACATATCATAAATCTCGCATAACAATTGACACAACCGAAAATTCGTAAACATGTGTTTGGCAAAAAGTTGAATGCGAATTTACAAGGCTCCAGGTAGAAAAAACGAAAAATGTGTACTTTGGAGAGCTCAAACTCAATGATAATATATTCCAAAAATTCTGAAAAAATAAGGTTTTGTTCTTTGTATTATGTCCTACAACTCAGTCAAGTTTCATTCATTTATATCTATTTCAAGAAAAGTTATGAATATTCGAATAAATAGGGCGGAAAAATACGTGTATTTTACATTTAAATTTTGAACAGCTCGGAGGCACGTGTCAATATGAACCGTTTGTTTTGAGGGGGGAGGGGGTGCCGACATCGCTAAAATAATGGAAATCCTAATACGTAGTGCAATATGTTTTTATAATACGAATAAACCCATTGTGAGAGTCTAATGATGACTTTGTGAAGCTCTTCGCCTGGGGTGATCGCTAGAAATTGATCAGCGACCTGGGTATAATAATATTGCAATTTTTCAAATTAAATTCATTGAAATTGATTACGCTTGCATCCTAAAAACTCTGTCTTAATTTAAAGCAAAATCAATATCTTTTAAACAACAATAACCTAGTGAAACTCTGATCTATTACACTAACTGTATAAAAGGTACTTGTGCATGTCATGGAACGTCTAAAAATTCTAGACAGATATAGTGTAACTTTCGATTATCACATAATCCACTAGCATTTCTTGAACTGTCTACACATTTAATAAAATAAAGTGGCTAAGACATATGGGTATTTCCATGATAGCTTTAACTTTTATGTCCTTGATGTTTTACATTAGTTTTTCAAAAAAAACTTGTTATTTTCAGAGTATTGTCAAGCATAACAAACTTAACGCTGGGCATAAATTATTTTTAACAACAATTACCAGAAAGATAATATAAAGACATTAAATATGCACTATGTCCTCCAGCCTGGTTTCAATCATTTCTAATTATATACCATCAAAATTTTAATAAATGGAAAGTTCTTATCACGAGAATATAAATTTTTTAAACATTGAGAAATTCCCGAATATAAAAAAATTTATAATAATATGGGCCTCAAATAAGTTTTTAGTAGCAAAATACTCGTATCCTGATTTTCTGTCGCTGGTGTAAGAAAATACAATTTTGTGAAATTATCTCTCTAAATGGTCAAATTTAAGCTGTTACTGTTCCAAGCACATAATGTTTAGACCTCAAGTACAACTATTCCGTTCTTGAATAAATCTTGAACTTATCAAGTCATAACGAATTTTTTATCGCGTTTGTCACTAGTGATAAGAATTTCTCGTATAAGAAAAATAAAAATTCAACGTAGTGAATACTGCTTTAGATCGGTGGTGATCCAAATTTATCAACGGAAAAATGTCAAATAATTTTCTGTACAGTCACGTATAGTGAATTAGAGAAACTAATAAAAAAAGAAGAGATCAGGTGAGGAAGCAATGAAAAGAAAGATTGCAGAAGGTGAAAAAGAAAGCAAAAAATTGGCAGCTTGAACATGTCCAAAGTGAAAAATACAATCTTTCCTTTCATTTCCTCTTAAAATTTATCCTAAACCAGTTCTTAAGAACAAAAGTCATTTTAATCCTTTATAATTCTCATTTTCCAACATAAAAAATGTATCCTCTTTAAAATTCTTCTATTGCCAGGCATTTTTTCTCATTTAAGCAGTGCAAAATTTGAAAATATAGTTATCAGGCAGAATAATTCTTCGCGGCATTGAACATTAATTAAAAGGTGTTAATTAAGACTCTAAATGTAAACATTTCTGGCTAAAGTTTTTTGTTAATGTGGCGTATATTTTCATTGACCATCAATGCTGCATTTCGAAATAACAGAAAAGCATTTAGAAATAACAGAAAAGAAGAAAACCCAACTATTGCAAAGCTAGTAAATCAACAAAGAAATAGTCGGACCATTCAGAGAATGAGAATAAAATGAAGAAAATAAATTGACCAATTTTAACTATTTCACCGTTTCGTCTCAGACCAACAGACTGGACTGATAGTAAGCCAGTGTGGGTCAGTCCTGTGAAAATTACATTCAATAAACCCAGGCCCAATCCAATGAAAAGTTGCAAATGTATAGTAGGCATGTGGTTTTTGTAAATAATATAGATAAACTAAATAGCAAGTGATAATAATTATTAAAAAATCATATAAATTGTAAAATAATCACCTCCTTTTTTTTACTACGTTGGCATAGAGCATCCAGTTGAGCCTTGGTTTTTTTCGAAAGAACAATCCAGCTTCGTTCGATTTCCGCCGATGTTTGTATATACAATAAATTAAGAGCTACCGGATCATGCATCAATTCGAGATCGTAACCAATGTCCCAGTACCATTTTCCAAGAATAATCTTGGTTCCAGTTCTTTGTATATTTTTCTGTATTATGGTAGGGGATTCGAAATTTTGCAGTTTCCGGACAACTGAAAATGATATGTATTTGCTTAATAACTACACGTTAATACGACCCACCTCAAAGTACTATTGGATTCAAAAACAAAACTCACTATTGGCGCCACCATCGTCATCTTGTAGAATAATAAAGAGTGAAAAGTAGGAGTCGTACCGCTCAGGCAATTTTATGTGTCTGCATATTTTCTAAAAAAAAAGCAGAACACTGATGTTTTACAAAGTCACGGTTGTAATTTTCGGCGTGTATAGGTCTAGGGTTATATATAAACTTCAAGGTAAATAGTTTACACCTACTTTCAAAATCTGACCAGAATGTTCTGCATTTGAAATTACAAGTGTAACTTTACACCCATTGTAGAGATAAATATCAAAGTTCTCAGTTTCCAGTTTACATCCGTCCGTTTCCAACTGCGCGTTGAGCAAAAATCCATTTAATAACGGCGAATTGTTGATTTT
Source organism: Andricus quercusramuli (assembly GCA_932178445.1). Classification (NCBI taxonomy): domain Eukaryota; kingdom Metazoa; phylum Arthropoda; class Insecta; order Hymenoptera; family Cynipidae; genus Andricus; species Andricus quercusramuli. Next base: position 293,887 of record CAKNXH010061551.1, read on the forward strand.
CGTGTTCTGTCCTATTGTTTGAATGTATTTCTCTAATGCGATTCGACGATCCTCCTGCTGACAGTTGGTTAAAGGAAAAAATTTCTTCGGTGGAAAAGAAGGTAAAGGAACGTCATAATCCTTTTCCAACTGTTCGTGTAAATTGTGCAGTTGCTTGTATCTCACTGTACAGTGAAATAATCCGTTGATGTGAATATTATACCCCTAAGAAAATTACAATGGGAAATTGTTTAAAAGAAATGATATAAACGAGGCCGATTCTGACATTTCAGATGGCGAGAAATTAGAAGTAGGCGTTAAATTCATCTCTAATATATGCGAAATGTCACTCTAATAGAGTCCATTTTACATTTTTACACATTTTAAAGATCGTCATTTTTATATTTTATAAGTTAAAAACCTAAAAATCCCGTGTTTTGTTCAAAAATGATTCTAGAACCTAGATTAATTAATAAAAATCACGCAGGGCGCATAGAAAAATTGTAATTGCATCGTAAAGTTTGTTCCAAAGTTTCCGCGTCGCTGGTGTAACGGTAAATTTTTTTACTTCGACACCGCCAAAAACGTTTACAATAGATTTTTGTTTATGGACAATTAAAGCTCCGGCTTTGAGGAAGAATCTAATTTTATGCCTGGTCGCTGGCGTAATTGTTGCTGAGGTACCGAAATCAGAAACTTGAGTGTGTGAAGTTTGCAGTTTCTTGGGAATTTATAAGCTTTCATTCTGACAATTGCTTGAAATATTCGAATGATGATAAACAAAACAATGAAAAAATAACTGTTAAGAAAAATTAAAAAGGAGAAAGATAAGGTAATGATGTTTTATTTGAAAACAGCTTTCCACAGGCTGATTCACTTCGAAAATAGATAAATAACCTCAAATTTACACATTTTTTAGATCACATTAATAGTCCGTGGCATCAAGTAAACGGTTGCACAAAAGTAGGAATGTAATTTGTGATCATCCAAAGAAGCAATATATAAAAGGTCATATATGTAGCTATTTTATTTTTTTGTTAAAAAATGTAGTGATATACTTATTTATGATAACTTTTAATGCGAACAAGGAGAAGTTTATTTCGAAAAGTTAACAAATAATAATTCAAACAAATAATAAAAAGAATTCAAAGAAATAAGAAAGTTAGCGTTTCTTATGTGAATTTTACAAATCGTGTCACAAGCAATTTAATTTTTTTTAGGTATATGAACCCTAAAAAAAAGTTTTGAATATGGCAGGCATCCGCGTCTTATTAAGCAAAAATCCATTTTCCGGTCAAATTGTGCTAGATACGAAAAAATTTTGACAACATTTTTATGCAATAAAATCTTGGGATTATTTTAATTTTTTTTACTGAAGACACAAGTAATTTTTTCCAAGATTTGAATTGGTCACTCTGACTAAATATTATTTTCTTCAACAGAAAAAAATCAATCAGTTTTGTGTTCATATTTTGATTAAAATTGACTTTTAATTTTTAAAATTTTAATTTACTTTTTAATTGTGGAAAAGATTAGTAGTTATAAAAAAGGGGTAGTTTGATAGCTTTGACTGATAATGTACTATGCTCTTATGCTACTATGATCATGTCCAATATTGAAACACTGAACATTTATTTTGGTTTTTATTGGCAGTTTAAGGTGCTAAAAATTGTTAAGCTTTTAAAATAAAAAAGTAAGAACACTGAATACTTACCAAGTAGGCATTTCCAGCTTCGTCCAAAAATTCCTGCGTATCTGGCACAGAAAAGTGCATTTTCTTCGAAAGATTCTTTAAATTTAAAACAATTCTAAATGTAACTTCTTAGTCATCCTTTGCAGCTAATTTGCATTTTAATGTGCATTAAAAATCACGCTTCTTATGCTACGTGCCTAAAAGGTCCTGAAAGAAATAACAAGATAGTAAAAGTGAAATCGCTGGCACAGCTGTTTATGATTTTTGAAAAAGTTTCTCCTAATTATGTTGAATTTTGCATGAATTTTTAACCAATTTTATTACCAAATTTTTATGGTCAAAAAAATTATGGCGAATTTTGTATGAACACAGTTTTTGTTAGTGAACAACAAGATCAAATAATTTTTTTTTAATTGCATTGACGTTAGAGTTTTTTGAAAATGTGCAAGAACAATTTTTTGGATTTTATTGATTGCACTTTTCTTTTAATCGAACATATCGTACTTATAATTTCTCTAACATGAACCGAAGAAACATGAAATTATTTTGTTATCACGAAAATCAAATTTTCTCGTCGTATCAAAATCATGAATTTTACCTTTTTTAAGCGATTCCCGATTATTGCAGGCTATGCAAAAAATGGGCTATAATAACAAAATAATGGAAAATTTCTTTGATTTGAGCTCAAGAAATTTCAAACACTACATTTGCAATTTAAAAAAAAAAGTGCGATTATCAAAATAAGAAAAACGTGTTTTTTTGCCCTCTATTAAAAATATATATATATATATATATATATATATATATATATATATATATATATTCAAATAATATGAATAATACATTATTTTGAACATTAGCTTAAATTAAAAATTAAAAATGTTCAACTGAATACTACTAATTTGATATTTTATGATGCTAAGCACTTGAGCTTTTGACAGCTTAGTACTGAAGTTGGATAAGTTTAAAGGCCTGAAAGTAAAAAACTTTCATTTCTTGAATTTTTACGATTTCTAACTTGTAGACTGTAAGATTTTTAAAGTTTCGAATTGTAATTTTTTTCTAATACTTGTAAATTGTACAATTCTTAATACGCAGGCCTCAAAATGTGAAATTGTACCAAATTGAACGTTTGAAATTGGTCAATTTTTGGTTATTTGGTATTGGTAGGTTAATAAACAAAAAACAAATAAGAAGTTCATTACTTTTTTAAAACGATTTTCTTTAATTTTGAATATTTATAGGTTCGATTTATTTTACAAATTAAAAAAAAACTCAAATATCTGAAATTGTATAGATGAGTAGATAAAAAATGAAAATTATTGATGGTGCAGGATTATAGCATTACATTGTGCCTCGTAGGGTTTTTCTTTGACCACGGGTATTTTTGGTGATTAAATGTGTGTATATAGAACTTGAATTAACAAATTAAGAAAGTAACTGCACATACATCATCTCTAGTAAAAATGCCTAATAGAATACCATATAGAAACCTAATAAGTTTGCCTTCTATTAGGTTCTATTACCTTTAAGAGTGGGTTTTGTATACCCTTTCTATTTTTTATTTGGTATTTAGAAACTTTCAAACGGGATATGCTCGGTAGTGACTTTCATATTGGCTTTGATTGGGATCTGATGTGCTGTGTATTCGGTTCTCGTAATGCATACCTATACGACACCTAAACCGATTTTCTATTGGGTTTCTAATTGCAGTCTATTTGGTGCGAGTCTTAAACTATATTTCAAATTGAAAAATAAAATGATTACCGATAAGGTTTTGCACAATTATATTATAACTTTATTGTAATTAGTAAATATATCGAATTTTAACACAAATATAACAAATAAAATTTTGCATGTATCGCTAGGATTCGAACCTAAAACCTATATACTTAATCTAACGCTCGGAAGTCGGAACTTTTACGCTCGCCTACTTTCGCACTGTAGAATCTTGCAAAATTTCCCTTATACCTACTAAGAGCCAAATAATGATTATGACAATTTTTTTCAATAATTTATTTTTCGAAATTGTTTATGTCACAAATTATAATTCTACATGCCATTTTTTAAGATAAATAATCTAATGATTTGCTATATTTAGCTAATGGAAAAATCTTTGCGCATAAGAAGTTTAAATTAAAAAAAAGACGTTGCCATATACAAAATTATATAGTGACGAAATTCGTATTTTCAAGTTTTATATTTTAACTCAATTTTCTTAATTGACATCTGTAATTTTCTCGTAGGTATCTAATTTATCGGTTAGATTTAATATTAACTACACAAATTTTTTCATTTCTTTGAGCTGAATTTAATAGACCATAGTTTAACTCTAACTTAAAGTGGCTCTGATGCCAATGTTAGAATTTTAACGTGAGTACAGCTGCTTGAGGGTTAGTAATTATTCGCCTAATTAAAGTTTTCCACTTGAAGACTAGATTAATTTATCTTGTGACTGGAAGAAAATATCATGTTTCATTATTTACAATGAAAAATTACTGCCAAAATTATTTTTAATTTATGTAAAGTGGAATTATCTGACTGCTAACAACTGATCAATAAGCCTGTATATGAAATTTAATATTATACAGTCTCTTAATGGCGATTTAATTTTATTTTCCAATGAAAATCCTCACTGGACTTTTACATATTCTACATGTTGTACCTTATCAATAATATTTAACTCAGACATTGGAACTTTTGTACGAAAATATATTATTTTCTACTGGAAAACTTTCAATTTTTATCCGATTAATTTAATTCCGATTTTCCATTAAAATTTCTTATAGAGCCTTTTAGAGCAGCAATGTTGAACTTGTGTCATTTGCGAGAAAGCAGAACCTAATAGGACCCTCAAAGGGACATTTTCAATGCAAAGTTTTAAATTGTAATCCTATATATTCAATTTCGATTTCCCATTTAAATTTCTAATAGAACCTCTTAGAGAAGCAATTTTTAACTTGTGCTATTCCCGAGAAAGCAGAACATGATATGTGCCTCTTAGAGCCACTTTGAAATGCCTAATAGGACTTCCTAGGACAGCAATTTTGAACTTCTGCCATTCGCGAAAAAGCCAAACCTAATAGGTGCCTCGTAGATACAATTTGAAGGCATTATTTTGGGTTTTAAACTGATTAATGTAATTCAGATGCTAGAGGAGCAATTTTGAACTTGAGTGTTTCGCAAAAAAGGAGAACCTAATAGATACTGTTTCGGGCCAATTTCAATGCAGAACTTTGAATTTTAGTCCAATAAATTCAATTTCTCTTTCCATTGGAAGCCTGATAGAACCGCATAGAGAAGCATTTTGTTCTTTGAAACATTTCCCAGTCATAATTTGAAAGCAAATATGTGCCTAATAGAGCCTATTAGAAACCGAATTCAAATGAAAAGGCTCTCAAGAACCACTTAAGACCATATAGAAACATATCTGCTTTCTATATGTTTCTAAACGCTTTCTAATGATAACCTAATGGGCATTTTTACTAAAGGATATACTATGAAACCAAAAAGCAAACGTTACCATATAAGGAGCTATATATCTTTCTCAGAGGTCAAACTTAACCTCCAAATAGATCGCAATCCATGTCCGATAGCACGAAAAGTAAATGAAGAATAAACTTTACTTCTGTCGTGGTTTACAAAACTGTACTTACTTTTTCTTTACAGCATATTAGTTTGACATATCCCCACGTATTTCAACATACTCTAAACAATATGACAAGCTGACAAATATCTTCCTTCGATTACTGTTCACACCCACACGATAAATTTTCTTAATCGCCGCACTTGCTATTTATTGTTATTCACATTTTAATCGACTTTTGGATAATTCGAACGTTTATACTTACGTCAGCAGTAAGCATATGTTATCTGTTCCCGGGGTTCGCGGTTTGTCAACAGAGTACACACTATTACACCAGCACGGGCAGCACGTCAGGAAGTGCGAGATAAGCAAGTTAGCAAGTGTCACGAAAAAAATAACAGAAGTTCGCCGCAGTTCCATGCGTAGACTGTAGAGAGATGGGGAGTAACCGTCAGATGACCGTTTTTTGGTAATCTTACGGTCACCTGACGGCGACAAGTGGAAAAAGAGAAAATCATGTTATTACGCGAAAAATTGAAGTAATCTCACAGATATGAACTACATAAAACGTTTTTATTAGTGAAGCAAAATTTGTTTTGTAAACAAAGTGAAGAAAAAGAAATAAATATGTAAAAAGAGATCGTATCTGGTTACTGTCAACGAACATAACCTATTAAACATGAATAGTTTTCGAGAGCTCTGAGTTGAAAATGTACTATGTGTTGACGGTGGCCGTATTGAATAATCTTTGAGTGTTTTTATGTAATTATCTTTGCGACATTTTCCATCCTCTAAGCAAAAGAAAACTGAGGAAAACTCCTTTTACATGTAAAAATCTGCATGTATTTACAGATGTTACAAAATATCCACGGTGTAGAAATTTTGAACTTTAGATTATAAAAAAATGATATCTTAATATATTTTCAGGGTAACCGCTGGACTGGGAAACCAGGAAAAGACCGGGAAATGACAGTGAATTAATTTTTATCGGGAATTTTACAAATATTTAGAAAAAAAATCGGTCTCAGTTTGATTTTAACAGTTTAAAAAATATAATTAGTTGAATTTTCATCTGTTTCAATTATATCATTCAGTTTACAATGCGTAATTCAAAAATCTTTTACTTGAAAATTTTTTATTTTAGATTTTGATTTTTAAGCGTACATTTAAAAATTAAGAGAATTTAAAAATGCAGGTTTGAAGACTTAAACATTTTTTTCATTATAGAAGCATTTGGAATCGATTTTCAAAATTCAACTGTGCATTAAGGATTAAAAAGTGTATAATAATTAATTTTACCAGACAATTCAAAATCAGTTCAAAATTCAAGAATTTCAAGATTTTAACGTTAATTTGAAATGATTTCAAATAATTTAAACAAAGTGTCTACGTACACCGACAAAATGTGGCTATTCGTACTGAAATTTCGGTACAAATAGCCCACGACCTAATTTAAAACAAAATATAGATTTTTGCACGTTTCGAACAAAAAATTTAGAAGATTTTTAAGAATTGTGAAAGGCTTCAAAAGAATAAGAAACATTTTCTTAAGATTCCTAGGAAAATTGAAAATGACCTTTTATTTTGAAAAATAAATTTTAAGAGAATATTTAAACAGATTTAAAAAGAATTCTAAAATTCTCAAAAGTGAATCTGGAAGATTTTAATGGAATATTTTTGATAGGAAGAATTCGAATCATTTTGAAAGATGTTGAGAAAATTTGAAAATTAATTCATAATTTGAAAAAAATGTCGAACAACGTGCAAATGTTTTAAGATTTTGAGATAAAATGTTGAAGCCTGACAAGGATTTTTAAACTATTTAAAATAAAAATATTTGAACTTCTGATTCAAGAAGTGTTCAGTTTATAATAAAAACGCAATCGTTCAGTTTGTAATATTTCTAGCTTAAAATTGCCTAAAATTATTTGCAGTTCAGTTTTTATTACTTCAAATGGCCACATTTTTAGCTTTAGAGTTAAAATTTTTTACTTTCATTGACCGTGAAAAATGTTAGAGAACCGGGAAAAGATGGAAATTTTTTCTGTGATCAAAACGGCCACCCTGATTTTCAAATTTTCAAGTCTACAAAAATGAACCTAAAATATACAGTTTAAACAAATTTAATTAATTTTAATGAATTCATTTAAAAATTTGCTTTTCGGCATAAATATTTTCATGGAATTTAGCTTAAGATTTAAGACGAAAAGGGAATTTTCATTATACTTGTTTTTTAATTAAACACGAACTAAAGTTATTTCAAGCTAAAAAATAAACGTTGTTAAAAATTATTTATGAAATCGAAGAAAATATTTAATTGTTAATTATAACTAGTTTTTGAAAAGAACCCGTGGTGCACTCTTGAAATAAATATTTCAAAATTTGCATTGGTACGTTGTTATTGAAAAACTTTTATTTAGGAATGATAAAATCGTTAGTTTTGTAAAGAATCCCAGGTGGAAATATTATATATAGTTTATACATAGTGTGAAGTATTATATATAATATTCATTTGTTTTATATAAAAACTGTATAAAACAAACGAATATTGTGTATAATACTCCACACTATATATAAACTATATATAATATTTCCGCCTGGGATAGGATTCCATAAATAAAATTTTTAAATAAAAACGTACCAATGATATTTGCAGAGCATCTTTTAAGGAATAAAATAAGCGCTACAGCATCAGAATTGCATGAGAATTTCAACTTTTACCTGAAGAGGAAAAGAAAAACATTAAACTCTAAATAGTTATTGTGAAATAAAGAAAACTTGAAATATTTTTTCAAAATTTCACCTCGAGTTCTTTTCCAAAATTAGTTATAATTAACATTAACATATTTTCCTCGATTTTGTAAATCATTTTCAATAAGTTTCATTTTTTGAACTTGAAATAACATATGGCAAATAATAACAATCGTATTTAGGAAAGCGTCTCTGCGTTGTCATGGTAACCAATATAGCTGTCGCTGATCATGAGATGGTCCAGAGACAGTGTGGCAACCTAGTGTAATTCTTGCTGATTGGTTCAGTTTTCTTATGCATGCATACATACATACATACATACATATATATATATATACATACACTACACTATAGATAACCACTGCTTAAAATGGCGGCATCCGGCTAAGGGCGCGAGCACAATGGAGACCCGAACTCGAAACCTGAACCCAAAGATATCTCTGTCCTTTTTTACCGTAGCTACCGTAAAAAAGGACAGAGTTATGTTTGGGTTCAAGTTTCGGTTTCAGGTCTCCATTGTGCTCGGGCCCTAAGTTGTCTCGCGGTCTCACTGTGTGATGTTCATGATGCAAAACTAATCTTAGGTGGCAGCACCGAGCCGAGTACTAGACCCTCTGTCAACGAGATACGAATTTCAAGAAAAGAAATGTTGTTAATAAGTATAAAGTGCCATTTATACCTTGTGAACATAACAAAATATATTTCTCAAACTTTTTATTCAATATTTATCATATAGCACTCGTAAAAAGTTGATAAATCACACCTAGCTCCACATTTTTTCGTTTCTCATCGACAGAGGGTCTATATTTTTTTTTCTTTTTTCATAATTATTAAAATTTAGGACCAGAGCCGCATTTCTCAGTGCTTCTTATTTATTATAACAAATTTTCAACTCGATGTGGCTATTCGTGTGAACATAAGTTTACAAATAAAAAAAGTGTCGGTAAGGTAGGAATCCGGTCACGTGACCCACTCGTAACATGGCTTAACATAACCTGAAAACAAAATATCTTCAAATTTTGTACAAAAATCGTTTTGGAAAAACAATTTCATACAAGTGGATGTCATTGACAAACATTTTTTTCGACAAACTTATGTAAAAAAATTGTTCAGAGAAAAAATTTTTGAAAGAAAAAAATTTTCTAATAAAATTGTGGAAAAAAAATGTTTCGAAAAAAATTGGTTTGCTTACAAAAACAGAAAAAAAATGTTCAAAACAATTTTTGAAAAAAAATTCGGAAAACATGTTTGAAAAAATATTTTCCGAAAAAAATGGTTGAAAAAAATTTTTGAAAAACTTACTTGAAAACAAATTTTGGGCCATAATTTTAACTTTATTAAAATAATTAATTGAAAGGATTTTAAATTAATTAAAATAATGATTTTAATTTTAATTTAAAAAAATAGCTCATGCCGAAGACAAAAATGTCAAGTTTTGTTTCGAAATGAAATTTAGGGAAATGCTTCGAGTCCCATTTATTTTTTATGTGACTGCTACTGTGCGCTCACAGCGCATTTTATTCTTACGAAGAGACCGCAATGGATCCTCTTACAGTTTTTGAAGGGGTCGACGATTTAGAAGCCTGATTAATGTATCGTGTTGTGACATTACACCAACACTTACACCAATAGAACTGGTAGGAACATTACTTGGAAATTATTAAAATTTAAGATACTTTTTCCTTAATTATTATGACATTGCATGTCTTCCCTGGCGGACCGGCCGAACGCAAACATTACGCTACAGCGTAACGGTAAAGTAATG
>CAKNXH010061551.1:308660-380159 GCA_932178445.1 Andricus quercusramuli
TGTTGCAATTGCGGCATGACCGTTGAACGTAAATTTCAACGTTTTATTATAATTGCAACGGTTTACATATTAATTTTGTTTCCTTTATTAATTATAATGCCATATTACTTTACCATTACTTTAGCATTACTTTACCGTTACGCTGTAGCGTAATGTTTGCGTTCGGCCGGTCCGCCAGGGTTACTTTACCATTACTTTACCGTTACGCTGTAGCGTAATGTTTGCGTTCGGCCGGTCCGCCAGGGTTAACATGCTCTTAATCGTTAATATTTTTGCAAACTTTTTGAATGCTTCGTTTCGAAACTTTCGTAATTACAGGTGAAGGGTACTGCAGCCGAACCAAATAAATTTCGCAAATAAATGCCCGTGCCACCCATTTCAGTACTCTTGAGCCCTGGAAGGACAAGTTTTTCCTCTACAGAGGGCTTAGTTTCATTTACGTTTTTTTTATCATGCTGGTTGACATACACACTTCGTTAACTTTAACCACCCCCTTTAGGCCACCGTGCCGGGGGTTCTTGACCGAGTAGGGGGTGGCAGGGGTACATTTTCCGAGAGCACTAATTGCCCTCTACAATATGATGTAAATTTCAGTGAGCTGGCTCACGACAGGTGAATATTGGAGAAATCGATCGCTAAGAATCCATTTTTATCGCACCTTTGACCGACTGGGCGCTGGTAGGTGGGCCATTCCTTTATCGTCTATACCTAAAGTTTCATCTCCAGTAACTTTTATCCTGCTGGCATAACACCTGACAAAACATGCAGTGGGATCTTGGATTAGTTTTTGTTTGCGAAACACATAATAAAGTTTTAAAAAATCTGTTTTTCTAGAAAAAAGGCATTATGAAAATTATAATTAGCATAATTTAAAAAGATTTTGTAAGTAAATTAAATTTATAAACATATAATAAATAAAAAAAAGTGTAGACAGCGAAGAATCGAACACACAACCTTTCGGCTTAGATCCAGTTAGATTTTCAAAGAGTATCTATTGGTTCCTGATGATTTTTAATCGAGAGGCACTTAGGAAAAATTTGCCACATAGAAAAATCTAAACGCATCTATATAGACGGTTTCTGGATTGGTCCTGAGTGGAATTCCAATCAGAAGTTCAGTGAGCATTTGTACGGATCTACATGTACACTCAGAAATTTGCATTCTGATATATTGCGTAGCGTGTGAGAAAAGGAAATATATTGTCCAGTTACTTCCAGAAGGCCACAGGCCAGAGTAATATACGTTTTCTTTATGTTTCTTTATGTGATTCTTTATGTTTGAATAAGACAGACAAATTATTGTCTTATCGAGCAAAAGGGGACTGTATTCGTACTCACTAAATAAAATATGTTAACACGAAAATTCACATCAGTTTTTTTTGCAGTCATATACCTATGAATTTTATCTTTTACTTAGTTGACTTGTTTTATATTAGTATAATTTTCGACGACCATGACGTTCATCGCCTACTCAGTTTTTAGAAGTGAAACGAATTCACCACGAAACTCAATCGGAACATGTTCGGAACGCCAAATCGACTTGACCAACCAAATTAAAACCATTCCATTGTCTATTTGGAATTCAGCATTGAGCCGAATAGATCACAACAGTCTAACAATTAGTTCGGTATTCCGAATTGAAACCGTTGCAGTGTCTACTTGGAATTCCGAACTGAGCTTAATAGATCACAAGCACTTATCAGCCAGTTCGGTATTCCAAATTGAAACCATTCCAGTGTCTACTTGGAATTCCGAACTGAGCTGAATAGATCACGACAGCATGACAACCATAAGATTTTGAATATGATTTGAATATGATTTTAGCTTCTTAAAGACATAAAAGTATAAATATTTAATGTAATTATATTTTGGAAAATTTATTTTATACTATAAAAAAGTAAGTTATGCTATATGAACGAATAGCTTAGCCACGGCCAAGGAGCATATGAATGCGGCTCCGGAAAATGCGAGGAAATCATTTGTAGTATCCTGAATTTCTAAAGAAAGTCAATCTCTGCAGTCAACAGAAATTTCAGATATTCATGTTCCTTCATGAAGCTGCATTCGGATTGAATCCGTTAACGCTCATTTTAATCAGTCGCACGTAAAAGCGCTACGTGTACTGTAGAAAAACTTAGAAAATTGTTTTGTTTGTTCGCGTTCTACAAAATATATTTTCATTAATTAATATTCTTATAATTTCAAGATTGACAAAAGAAAATATAGCACGAATTATTAATAAACTTCACAAAGGAATTGTTTATGGACTGTAGCATTCATGCTTTTCTGATTTACGGATTTCTCAGTGAATAGCCCCTCAACAAGGACGATAGTCACAAGATATCTTTCTCATGTTACAATGAATCTAAAAAAAAAACAAGAAAAAATCAAAAGTGACCTTTTCACTGCAAGCTGCCGCAAACAAATAACACTTTAAAGATAAATTTCCGTTCATTTTTACATAATTCAGCCAAAGCTTCAAGTAGCCCTAAGTTCGTGATTTTTTTTGCTAATAGTATATAAACATAATTGTTTGTTTTAATTTTAAATCGAATGTTCATGCAGATTATAGTATTATGAAACAATATTCACCATTCATGTCCTTATCACTCTGCGAGCTTGAGCTCATCGATTTTAAGATAAGAACGTCCAGTATGTGAACATTTGAGTCATAGATTTCACGTCTGACTTGTGATTAAGTACCTCTTAATAAATTAAGAATTATATACTTCTGAAACAGCAATGTTTATGAACATTATTTATCGCGTCGCAATATTCGCTGGGATACTTTTTGTGACTGAAGTACATAGTGGTATGAATTGAAAATTAACTCATAATTTCGGAAACAATTCAATTGTTATAAGATAAAAGTTGAACTTGTTATTAATTTTTTTTTCGTTATAAGTTCTGCAGAAAGTTCAAAATAATTAATAATATTTCCATATAGTAGATTAAGGTTTGAATAACTGTTTGAGTATTGAAAAATTCTGAACTCTAGATTTGAATTTGTATAAGATGTTACTAATGAAAAAGTGTTAAGTCATCTAATAACTGCTTTAGTAATCACTTTTACTAGTTGTTAGTAAAAAATAACTGATTAGTGTAAGATGTTAGTAATAATTAAGCAATTGGATGGGACAATGCAATGGCGTCTTTTTCTATTGTTTTGTACTTAAGTTCATGAAGAACAAATTAAAATTAAGTGAATTATGAAAATGTAAGAACACCATTATCGCACTCAACCTGTTGATTAGTGCCATCTAAAATGATAAGTAAACGACTTAAAACTGGTACATTCGTAATTCAGAGAGTTTACATGAGCCATTCATAATCTATATTTTTCATCATTTCTCCGATTCCTATATTTCCGTGACGATTTCGCATGTAAATATATAATTTGAGACACATCGTTAAAAAATGTTTGAAATAAAGTTACTTTTACATATTAGGGGTATAACAAATGTACAGCGCACAATGCGATGACGCAAGAACAGACTATAGAATCTATAGTCTGTATCTGATACTCGACATGATATCTTATAGAAGTTAAATATCTACGTTAGGACGATATCAAAATATTCTAATATGTATCAAATTATTTGTTATTTAATGGAAACAAATTTAGTTTTGCATCCCAACGAAATTTCAAACAAAGCGTTGAATTTCTAATCCTATGAAAGGTCCCGGGGCATAAGGGTGTAAATACCAAATTTCGAAAATGCGTTCTATTGGCTTGAACTAATTGTTTTGTCTTTGAACTCACGTTTCTGAAGAAGAATATGGTCCAGTTCGATTCAGGAGTAGGTAAAAATCTATGTTTGGCATTTTTGTTTTTAAAATGATTACTTTTTTTTTGCCCGTTCTTTTCACGATTGAGTGAAGGTAAGAAATGACTCGAAAGTACTTTTTCCTATTCAAAAAGGAAAAAAGTTATGTAACTTCTTTTGTGTTAATATTTTCGTTTTTGGGGACGATTCGCACCATTGATAAAGGTTTTTCTCGGAGGTGTTTACTGCTTTAAGGATGTTCCTTGCATTGCTCGATAGAGTTGAGTAATAGCTCGAAAGTACTAGGGGCCATCCATAAATCTCGTGACACGTTTTTCATTTGTTTATATCGTTGTATCCTTTTTCACTTCAGAAAAATGTTATTCTCATCTTTATTTAAACAATGAAAAAGCACTTCACGAGATTTATGGACGCCCCCATACACCAGGACTGTGTTTTAGTAACCCGCGATTTGGTAATTCCTATAACTGCTGGCCCACACATTTTTTTAGCTCGCAGGGCGAGAGACGGTTGCACAACTTGCCTAAAAAACACCATCAGCGTAGTGAAAAGGCGCAGTGCGCGAATACTCACAGGCAGAAATTGCGCAATATTATGTATTGCAATGGGAAACGGTTTAGACGGCCCTGACTGTTTACGTTTCGATTCCCCCGATTTAGTATCCAGGCTATTTGTAGGCAAACCCCGACGCTGTTAATAACCCGCGAGTATGGTGTACCTTGTTTCTTTTTTAATTGAGAAATAAAAAAGTTATGCAGTTTTTCCGTGTTAGATCCGATGTTTTTTAGGATGCACTGTTCTTTGACAAGGGTTTTTTTGCCGATGGTTGCATGTTTTAAATCACTCCTTTCGCGATTCGATGGACCTAAGTAATAGCTCGACAGCAATGACTTGTTTTTCAAATTAAAAAATCTGCCTTCTGCGCGGGCACATTCTCATCGCGCGCTAAGCGCGGGTCTCTTCGCTCGCAAGATTTAACGCGCCTAAGGCGCGCGACTGTTCGTTCTCGCGCTTCGCGCTCGATAATATATTTACCTCGCGCTGCAGGCTCGGCCTTTGTATTTCCCCCACATTTGTTCACAGGGCTTTTATAATTAAAAGACAAAGCATCGAGAACTGTAATTTGGTGATTGTGAATTCTCTTTTGTTAAAGCTTCTCCGGCTTCAACGAGCACATTCTCATCACGTGTATTGTGCTTCGCACTTGATTTTGTCCAAAATGCGAACTTCTCTATATTCTGTTCAACACTATTATATAAAATGTATATTACATTTATTTCTGTATCTCGGCCTGGGATTGTTTATTCAGATATTGCAAAATAAAGTAAAAATTTTATTTTTCATGATGACTTTAATGTTCGTTTCTTATTTTGCACTAATTTTAATTCTCAGCTCCTTGAAAAAATGTATCGTTTCAATAATTTTATATTATTACAATTCATAATATGCATTAATATTAAAACAAAAGTATTTGCACTGTCTTGTTTTTTTAATTTAAAAAAGTGCGCATCATAATAAAGAAAATTGGTATTAAACAATTTGATTGCAACTTGTGTCGTTTTTCTATAAATTTAGTTTGTTTATTTGCAATGTTATTTTTTACGGGTTTGAACTGAAAATACGCATCCTAGCGTAAGGTGGTTCTAAGGAAATTTGTAGATATAATTTAAGTGAAAATTTTTTTTAAATACAATTTTATTGTAGCATGTGTCCTTTTTCCAAAAAGTTACTTTTTCATTATTTATAGTATATTTTTAAAACAAGTGTTTTTAAAGAATTTGTAGATATTTTTTGGTTGAACAACTTTCGTCTTTTCATTTTTTACGTCTCGTATGTCGTTTTTCCAAAAATTTAATTTTTTTATGTTTGATCTTATTTTTTACTAATGAAAAAAAATCTACTTGTCCTATCTATAAATTATCAATAACAAATTTGTAGATCCTTTTTGGGTGAACAATTCTTTTTTCATTAATTTTCTCTCGCACCTTGCATCGTTGGACCGCAAAACGGAATTTTAGATTTTTCATTATTTTCTGTATGATCAAAAATTGAATTTTCGATTTTTCAAGGAAGTGAAACAGGTTGTTTTGATAATCTTGTAGGGATTGCAAAAATTTTATAGACGACAACGATGAAGCCGACGTAAAAACTATTGTTTCCGAATCAGGGGGCCTCAAAACATCGACATTTGATGGCATTCCACAAAAGTCATTTTTTACATAAAACCAATACCTTCTCATTATGATGAGAATGTAATAATTCATGATTTTTTGTGCGAGAAAAATTTGAATGTTCGATTTTTCAAGAAAACTCCAAAAGTTGTTGTGATAATCTTGTGTGGTGTTCAAAATGCAACGTTTTTCTTCCTCTGACATTTTTTCATATCGTGCGTATTTGACGAAGTTGACCTTCAATTTAGGACACTTGAAGAGCATACCAAAGCCCAATCCAATATGTTAATTCTTCCAAAAGTAATCGTGCTTACAGACTAAAAATCTACAGACACACACATTCAGACATACATACATATACATGCAGACAGACAGACACATTTGCAAAAACCTGTTTTGCGGGTTCAGGGGGTCACAAAACATGGACATTTGACACAAACTGGGGGGTGGGGGGGGGCGCCGGTCAAATTTTATACAAATCTGATATCTTCTCTTATGATAATGTGAAAATAAAAAAGTTTTGCAATTCTTCGTGAGTCAAAATCGTCGTTTTTTTGGGACGCGCCGTACCTTTGAAAAGAGTTTTTCTCGGAGGTGGTAGCTTCTTCCAGGATGAGTTTTGGCTCTTACACCCTTATCCCCCGGAAAGCCTTCTGAAAATCTGCAACTTTTTTAAAAGCGTTTTTCAATTTTTCGAAATGCATAAGGTAAACACCAATACATGCGGTACCCCTGGCGGACCGAACGAACGGAGCGGATACGCTACAGCGTATCCTTATAGTATCCACATCGTATCCTCTCCGTATCATGCAAGAAAAACTCATTAAAAAAGGAAGATGAACATTACACTTGTTAAAATTCGGATTCTACGTGAAATTTTGCGTTAAAAGGTCACGGAGTAATCGCAATAGTTTTTCTCGCAACATTAAAAACTTTAAAAAAATATAATACTTATCGATAACGTGGGCTGAAGGCGACCTCATACGCATCGTCGACGGATAAAGCCTATGAACTGCTACTGAATGACGATGCGTTTGAAGTCGCCTTCAGCCCACGTTATCGATAAGTATTATATTTTTTTAAAGTTTTTAATGTTGCAAGAAAAACTATTGCGATTACTCCGTGACCTTTTAACGCAAAATTTCACGTGGAATCCGAATTTCAACAAGTGAAATGTTAATCTTTCTTTTTAATGAGTTTTTCTTGCATGATACGGAGAGGATACGATGTGGATACTATAAGGATACGCTGTAGCGTATCCGCTCCGTTCGTTCGGTCCGCCAGGGTACATGCACCTATTTGTGTCCGTGTAATGGTTACGGCAGAATTTAAGACCAATAAACAAGTATAATCCATTTCGATTCGCTAAAAAACTATTACTGATCTAAGAATATATGTTATTTTATAGAAACAAATTTTTGTTTGGAGAAATTGCTACAAATTGCACCAGAAAATTTGAAAATCACGCAAAGATGTCATTGTACGTCGTTGCGTCCGCCTGATTCGTTTTTGGATATATTTGCGTCCACGAGTTGTCCCTATTTGCGCCCGGACGCAAACTGGTACTTGCACCATTTTGCGCCCACGTGATAATAAATCATTCGGTCGCAAATAGGGACAGAATTTGTAAGACCCTATTTGCGTTCGCTCTCTAAATGTTATGATAGACTCGAATTATTCTGATAATTAGAAAATTAGAAAATGAAGAAAAATGTTTTTCACATCACTTACGACAATATTCAGCATAAATACACTCACAGTTCAATTATTTCGAATGCTTTAAATATACAGACGCACGCATGTACACAAAAATGTTGTTGCACTACTTAGCGGCTATTGTGTAAAATAAATAATTCACTGACCATTCGTGTGATAAAATCAGGTTTTTGAATAGCTTGTTGATCTGGATTGCACACGACACTTGACTTACCTGGTAACTATTTCTCCGGATCCGCAATAATGACAAAATCGACAGTCCGTTTCACAGTCTGCTCTACTAAGAATTTGCGCTCTGTGCACTCGTAAACACAAATGGCCACTTGCGGGGCGCAACATGAAAATTAAAATTCGTGTTATATTTCTAAACTTCTATAAAACACATATTTGATGAATGGACGCGCAAGTAGAGTATTGTGAATAGAATAAAATAAATACTCTTCATGAATCAATGAGTAAAAAAATGCATTAAATCTACTATGTTTCAATCAGGTTAGGATGCAAATGGGAGCACGGACGCAAATAGGTGCATTTACCTTGAATTATCCTTTCGTGTCTTAAAACAAGTCTATATGGTCTTGTCTTGGTACATCTACAGCCATAAATGCAAGAAAAGTCTGTATATCTCCAATATCTAGCTGGGGAGATGGAACCAGACATCATGCTCGTGAAGGCATATTGAAGACGTTCAAGACAAAATCAAGACCAAATATTTTTACCCGAGTGGTAAATTACTCTTTCTTCTCTGCCGTCCAAACTAAAAAGATACATAAGTGACATTTTTATGAAAAATGAGTTTTTGGTATCGTTGGATTCGTAAGAGAAAACTGCGTCTAACTGTTTTAATAAAAATTATTAATTATTAATATTTATTGCAAAAAACGATTGTTTATAATTGAGGAAAGCCGAAAAAGCTCAGCATTTCATCAGGTTGAGCAGCATCTGTGGGCAGATGGGTGCTACAACTTTCAGGACTTTCGCTAGGATCCCGTCAGGTCCTGGCGCTTTTCTGTTCGGCAGAGAGGTCGCAGCTTCTATCAGTTCCTCCTCGCTAAACAGTGGGATCTCCGTTAAAGGGGTTCTGTAGCTGTCCTTCTCTCTTGTCGGATGTGTCGGAAAGAGCACGTCGACAATGTTCCTCGTGGTTTCCGCTCCCATTGATTCACTCGCTGAGAGGGCCCCGAGCTTCTGGGTCACAATTTTGTAACCCAAGCCCCAAGGTTCATAGTCCACTTCTTGGCGCAAGTTTCCCCAGCTCTTGCGTTTGCTTTTCTTAATAGCCTTGCCAAGTTCTTTCTTGGCCAGCTTGTATTCCTTAGCACCTCTTCTCTTCTTCCTAGTCGCCTTTCGCCTGCGTTTGATGCACTCTCTTCGCAGATCTGCTATTTCACCATTCCACCAATAGGCCGATGTTCTGTTATTGTACCCCTTCTTCCGAGGCATCGAGACATCACAGGCCTGGTTGAGTATCTGCATGGTAGCTTCCACGAATTCTTCCGCCTCCATGTCAGTTTTCCCCATCAGGCTGTTTTGTCCTCTGACAAGCGTCAGGAGTAGTTTCTCTTCGTCCAATTTAGCAATATTCCACCTTTTGGGATTGCGATGCTGCATATTGGCTCACATCTTTCCTTTGATATTGAAAATTATATACTGGTGGTCGTTTCCTGTGAAGTTTCCCTCTAGGACCTCCCAGTTATCCATGAGGGGGGCTATTCCCTCCGAAGCTAGGGTGATGTCCGGGATCGTACTTACGTTTCCTGCTCGTCCGAATGTTGGCGTTTTGCCGGTATTCATGACCAGCAGGCCCCGCCATGCAGCCATCTCAAGTATTCGTTTTCCCCTCGAGACTGATTTCGGCATTCCCCATTCTACCGCTTTGGCGTTGAGGTCTCCTGCCGCTATCACTTCTCCCTCTGTGTCTTGTATGAGGTCTTCTAGATGATCCAATTTTCCCTGGAATTCCTGAATGCTCTCGTTAGGCGTTAACTAGCAGCTCACGTACGTGTCACCTTTGCTTTTGATCCAGACGTATCCGTCTTCAGAGCCATGGCTTTCAATCGGCACTACCCCTTGGTTTCGCACCCAGATGGCTGCTGTTCCAAGTTTGTCTCGAAACCATGTTGTGGTGTCCCGATCCATGTACTGCTCGCTGATAATTAGCAAATAAGTTTTCCAGTCCAGAACTAATTGTTCTAGAAGGTCACTGACTGATTTGCTTCTATGCATATTAGCTTGAATGACTCTCGTTATACCTGGCTGCGTTTCGCTATGTCGAGTGCCTGTCTAAAGACTGTGCACCCTCCTCTCCCCGGTATATGATTGAGATTCTCCGGTCTTGGTTGCATACTGTTGCAGAGCATACAGTGCATTTCGGACGTACAAGACTTTGCCTGATGTTGATTGGTAACAAAAGCCGCTGCGGTGCAGCCCTTTACAATCTCTCGATTGATGTCCATAACCTAGACACCTGGAGCATCGATCGACGCTTGCTCTCCTTCACACTCTGCTATTTGTCCATCCCACTTTGATGCGGGCGGTTTCCAGCAGTTTGTCTGCAGCTTCTTCGCTGAGTTCTACTACAGCCAGGACCTGCTCTCTCCTGTTGGGCTTCGTTATCGAGACCTTTGCGTCTCCTGCTTTATCGCCGAGATCTCTCTTCAGTGCTGTCTCCACATCCTCCTTGGTTGTGACATCGTCGAGATCTAGGGGCTCTAGTGTGATTTTGGGAACCAGATTCTCCATGGTTCCCATATCTCCTAAGTGCTTTTGCAGGTCTGCCCGAAGGCCATAGCACTCTTTGTCTCCTTCTCGAGTTATATCAGTACTTCTCCATTCAGTGTCCGGCGGATCGACCGAATGCAAGTTCCGGTTTCTTCAGGCTTCATCTTAGCCCTGATGTCTCCTAGGACCTCCGCGTAAGACTTTCCCTGCGCCGGCTTTATTAGTACCGCTTCCCAGCGCTGTTTGCTACCTGGTTTCCCATGTGGCTTCTTCTGCTTATCGTTCGCCCTCCTTTTTTTAGTCTGCCCCTCGGTGTGCTGCTGTTTTTCCGGTCTTTCAGACTTCTTTTGCCTCCTAGTCACCTCCGTCCTCGCAGGTGGTGACGTAAGGTCATTTTTCCTCTTTTCCAACGGCATTGTACCCTGACTTTCCGCTGGGCTTGAGGCTGTCCTCTTGCTGCTACCTAGCCTCGGCGTACTTGAGCTTATCTGAACCTGTTTCCCCTCCAGGCTCATAACACTTCCTTGCGCTTTCATCCTCTGCTTCATCGCACCCTGAATAACCTCCACTGTTTCCTTCAGCTTTGGAATTCCGCTCTTTATGTCAACATTGACATTCCTCTGTCTGTCCGCGGCATCCTGCATGATGGCCAGCGTGTCCAGCATTGCGTGTAGCGTCCTTTCAATGGTCGCCTCGATAGTCTCTTTATTCTTTTTTTGGGGTTAATTTTGGGAAGTTGTGGGTGCCATGAATTATCGCCAGCGCATCGTACGTGGAGGGGTGGGCCGA
Organism: Andricus quercusramuli; assembly: GCA_932178445.1. NCBI lineage: Eukaryota > Metazoa > Arthropoda > Insecta > Hymenoptera > Cynipidae > Andricus > Andricus quercusramuli. The sequence goes on from CAKNXH010061551.1 coordinate 319,845, forward strand.
AATAGCTGGGAACGGGTATACCCTCGGACCTAAGTCCTACCCCAGTTCCCTGGGGCCCAGCCTTCGTTTAACCAGTCCTGGCAAACACGGACAGACTGGAACTCGCCCGGGGCACTGCAGATTCCGACCTCTACAGCCACCACGCACTCCCTGATCAAGGCCCGAAGGGGCTGGCTTCTGATCAATACTGCAGCTGATACCTCGGCAGTGCAAGCACACATCAGCCCCTCTCCACGTCAGCGGGTTAGGCACACGTGGTTCGGAGCACTCCCAGTGGGCCACAGCAGGAAACAATCGTGTTTTTTCTCGGTGTATCCTTCACCCAGTGTGTTTGGTTCGCGGGGCCCATTTTATTTCAGCCCTACCCTCTGTTTTCAGCGAGCATTCCCCTATCCGCCACCTGGGGACGGGCCAAGTAGGGGTAACACCTCCCCTTCCCCGCAGACAACTGCGGAGGTCCTTCGATATCGTAAAATAGATAGAGAAAAATAGACGTTGATAGATGTATGATACAGTGAGATAGGGAAGAGGAGATTGAAAAAGATAGATGGAAATTTAGATTAATTCAGAGATAGAAAAATATTGAAGTAGATAGATAAAGGATAGGATGAGATAGAGAAGAGGGTATGGAAGAAGATAGCCATGAATTCAGATTGGAAATAAATGGAAAATAATTGACGTTGATACAATGAGATAGAGAAGAGGAGATCGTAAAGATAGATGAAAATTTAGATTAATTCAGAGATAGAAAAATATTGACGTAGATAGATGAAGGATAGGATGAGATAGAGAAGAGGGTGTGGAAAAAAGTAGACGTGAATTCAGATATAAAAATAGATAGAAAAAGACTGACGTTGATAGATGTATGATCTAATAAGACAGGGAAGAGGAGATGGAAAAATATGGATGGAAATTTATATTCATTCAGGGATAGAAAAATATTGACGTAGATAAATAAAGGATAGGATGAGATAGAAAAGATAAGAGGGTATTGAAAAAGATAGACGTAAATTCAGATTGAAACATAGATAAAAAATGTACACGTTGATAGATGTATGATACAATGAGCTATGAAAGAAGATATTGAAAAAGATGGATGGAAATTTAGATTAATTCAGAGATAGAAAAATATTGACGTTGATAAACGTAGAAAAGGATGAAATAAAGGAAAGGAGATTGAAAAAGATAGACGGGAATTTAGATTGACAGTGAGATGAAAAAAGATTGATATGGATAAATAATGGATAGGATGAGATAGAAAAGACGGTGTTGAAAAAGATAGACGTGAATTTATATTGACGAAGAGATAGAATGGGATACATTCTCTCTATCTATTTCCATCATAAAGATTCAAAATTATTCAAAAAGATAGGATCTATATATTTTTAATTCTAGCAAGGGACGCTAGGTGGCTGAGGGTAAAAGTAACCAACAAATGAAATCAGTCTTCGGGCCTATAAGTAGAGGCCTGGCAAACCGTTTTCCTCCAAGTTCGACACAGTTGTCGACTGTGAGATAGAGAAATTAATTTTAATTATCTAGGTGTTTAAACATGGACGTCACGTTGTCTTTCTAATAAGTGGTCAATGTCAAATTAATTTTTTTAATGAAGTTTTTAACTTTTCGATGGACTCCCCAATTTTGAGGGATAGAGAAAGATAAGAATCCTCGGTCACGAAGGTTACAGAAAGAGATTGAAAAAGATTGAATTTAGTAATAGATAGATAGACTGAGGGATGGATAAAGATAAGAGTCTTCGGTCACGAAGGACAGAAAAAGAGATTGAAAAAGATTAAAATTCGTAATAGATAGATATACTAAGAGACAGAAAAAGATAAGAGGCCTCGGTCACGAAGGCTAGAGAAAGAGACTGAACAAGGTTGGAATTCGTAATAGATAGATAGACTAATCGATCGAAAAAGATAAGACAGGGTGCCCACCTGTTCACTCTTCGTCTTTTCCCTATGTTTTCCCTGCCTCTTTAAAAGCCCATCCTCGCAAAATTAATGGTAAATCGAGATATTTTGAGTGATGAAAACAAAATCTTGGTTATTATTTTAGAAAGGGAAGGCATCTGGAGGAATAATAGTACAGAACAGAGATTTAAATTTTTTCAATCCTACAATCTTTGGTTTCTCAATCAGTCAAATCAAAGCTATTTTAGGTGGGAAAAAATTTCGAGAATCTCATTTCTTCTTTAGTTTCTTGATCTTTGATTCATCTTGGTTTCTCTTTGAACCAAGGGCTCGGAGCTTACTTAAGTTCTGAAAATTGTTGCTGCCAGGCTGAAGATGGAGCTAAGAAACAACTCTAAGCGCAACGGTTGTCGATTTTCCCTGTGACTTCCTCATAAAGAAATCCCTGTATTTCCCCTGTTTTCCCTGTTTTTCCAGAAAGTGGGCACCCTGTGTGAGTCCTTGGTGACGAAGGATAGAGAAACAAATGGAGCCATGGCTTTGGGGGCCCCCTAGCTTGCGAGGCCCGTGTTCCCGGAACACATGGAGCACTGTTAGTTACGCCACTGCGTTTTAGGGATGCTAAGTGACCCATTGAGAGAGGTAGAATAGTTCTATCTTTTCCTATCCCAAAATTTCTACCTTTTCCAATCTTTTCAATTCCAGCAGGGCTCATCACTGAGACCTGTGATGTTTGTGTTCTCTTGTACGCTTTTTTCTTTTCTTGCTGGGCTACTTGAATTTCAACATTCCACCACGCGTCACCAGAATTTTTTCCTACCACTGCCGTACCACACACTTCAATCACAGTTTTAACAATGATATCCCGTAGCAAAGTACACGCGTCCTCTATATGTATATTTACTGCTTCTAAGCGCCTCCCAAGTTGCCTCATCTATGCGTTCGTTTATCTTATTCTGAAAATCTATTTGCATTTCCGGTTCCTGTAAAATTTCGATCTTGATTCGCGTTTGTTTCGTTTTTTTGATTCTCTTTCTTCTCAATCCCTGCCCTGAGTTCATTTTTGAGACTAGAAGGTAATGATCAGTATTGAATTCGCAACCCCTCATGACTCTTGTATCTTTTACTAGTTCTGTTAGTCTTTCATCCGCAATAACGAAGTCAATTATACTGCGGTTATTTCCTTTATACCAGGTGTTCACCTTTGAATTTTCCACAAAATGTACGAATAAAGTGTTTTATTGTAATCTGATTTATAATATGAAAAGAGTAGGACCCCCCCCCCAGGATAATCAAAATAGTTCAATTCATGAAAATCTCAGACATCACCTGAAGTTTAAGATCTGAGGTTTCCTTTATCTTCAAAATTAATAGTACTTAAGAGAATCATTTCGAAAAGCTGCCTCAATTATCTCGTCTTTCGTCTTTGAAGATTCCTGCGTCGGACTTTCATGCAGGAGGGCCGGGGTTCGATCCCTGAGGCGGGTACCAATGGAAATTTTTCTATGTACTTCTACCGGGGCTTCGGTGGATCGGAACCCACTTTAAACTGTAGGTCCCCTCAGAAAAAGCTGGTATCGTACCAAGGTGGGGCCCCATGTCGAGGGGAATAGCCTTGGAGGTCGAAGCCGATTCTGTGAAGACTCGAAAATGAGTCAGCTATCTCCTTGCGTAGAGGCAGGCCCTCTCGAGGAACCTCCGCTCGGTGGTCGCTGGCCGATTTCGAGTAATGAACACACACACATACACTTACATAACACACCAGGAAAGTGCTTCGAATCTGTGTATTTACCTGATGACCTTAGAGGGATCGCTCCGTACACTCTAGCCTGCTATGGAGGCTGCCGAATAACAGAGTGGGTGAGGATCACTTTGCCTGATAAACAAAGGAGGACGTCGTTTACTGTGTGATAGGTATGCCTGGCACCTAAAAGGCTTTATAGCTTGAGCGCCAGGGGTCGGGACCTCACGCCCCCGCCTACATTACAACTAACTAATTAAATTTTCCGTGAAAGGGGAAATAATTGCAAAATAATCGCGCAAAAATAGATCAGATTACTGGGAGATGCAAACTTCATTTTTTAAGAGTTTATAGTTTATTTGTTTTGGGATTGGGAGTTGATAGGACCTTATTCTGTAAAGGCGCACTGTTGATTAGTTTTAAAATGCGCATATGGACATTAACTATGGTGTTTGTATATTTAACAAGCTTCTTTGTCCATTTCCGACTGTAAACTTCATATACTTTTTGACTGCATAAAAATTTTACGTGTTTCTTAAATTATCGGTCACATTAACATCGTTCTTCACATGTCTGCGTCCAGACTCTGAAGGAGTACGCGGTGGTTGGTCAGCGTCGTTGTGCTACTGTTAAAGCAAAGTACCTTCTGGTACTCATTTCATCTTACTTTGGTTCAGTTTTCAATTTCTGAAAGATAAATTAATACGGACTAGGACCCATGTGGCTGAATGACTAAACACTATACACCAGTCACCACCTGTTTTTGAAAATCCGGCACAGCATGTAGCAGCTTTTCACGCTTCTTGCTATTCAATTTGCGCGTACATGCGCGGATGGTTTGACCGTGAGTCGCCTCAGCAGCACAACAACAGTCAAGTAAAGCGAAGTGCAAACGTATTTTGGATTTGTTGCGTGGCGGTATGAAACATTCTTCCAGTTGTCGGAAGAGGAAAAGTCGATTGTAAAGAGTCGACTTTTGGACCGCAGAAGTCAACTTTCGACTAAAGTCGAAGTCGATTTTTCCATCCCTACGTCCGAGATATACGTCAGTGAGTCGGCGGCCGACTTGAAATTGTGGCACGAGAGATTCGGCCACATTGGAAACAAAACGATAAAACGAATGGCCACAAATGACCTTGTTTCCAGAATCAAGGTTTCTAACGCGGACGATTTCTTTTGCGAGCCGTGTCGTTTTGAAAAGGCGCATCGTTTACCTTTTCAAAAAATGGTTGATCGTAAACAATATAGCGTTGGTGAGTGCTTTCATTCCGATGTATACGGACCAATGTCAGTGGAATCTCTAGGCAGCGCGAGATATTTAATTGTTTTTGCGGACGATGCGTCGAAGTACAAATTCGTGTACTTTGTGCGAACGAAAAATCAAATCGTCGAGAAATATTGCGAGTTCGCAACACTAATCAAAAATAAATTCGGACATTCAATGAAGATTATATTCGTTCAGACAACGGACTGAAATACGTGAATGTCGAATTAAAAAATTTCCTCGTGACGGAGGGTATTAGGATGACCAATTCAGCGCCAAAGCCAAAAATCTTCCGATTTCTCTTTAGGCCGAAGCAATAAACATGGCAGTGTATCTCTAGAATAGGATCGTGTCAAGATCCCATCCAGAAAAAACACCGTTTGAATTTTGGAACAACGAAAAACGGAGAAACTCATCGTGGTCGGATATCAGGGTACTCGAGAAATTACAGAGTTTACGACCCTATCACCAAAAAGATATCCGTGTCAAGAGACATTGCTTTCAACGAGAATGCATGTGTGTAGACAATGCCAACAAAATGTTTTTGTGACGATCTCATCATCTTAAGCAGTTGAGACACGAATGGTAAGGAGCCAAAAGTAGTTGTCAACAACACAGACGACACAGAGACGTGGATCGACGCCCAGGAGGGATTTCAAGACGACGAGAGCGACGCGGACGACTGCATGAACGACCTTTCTTGCTCGGCAGCTCGAGTACAACCGCCCGGCAGCGACCAAGATCGTAACGAAGCGGAGCCGATGCTAGCGAAAGGGCGATCGCCGGAGCGATTCCAGGCAAATTTTGCGGAGTTTCTACCGATTTCATACAACGACGAGGTCAACGGGCCTAATTCCAGTGAATGGAAGACAGCTATTGAGGAGGAGCTGGAATCGCATTACTCAAATTCTGCGTGTGAATTTTTGTCTCGAACCCCTGAGATGAAATTAATCGATTCCAAATGGGTTTTTAAAATTATCGGAGATGAGGAAGGAAATTCAGTACGATACAAGGCCCGGCTCTGTGCTCGTGGATTTCGTCAGGTCGAGGGTGTCGACTCCCTACGTCTTTTTCTCGCTCTTGTCACACATCTGGACCTCGAATTATTGCAGTTCGACATCAAGACCACTTTCCTCTACGGGGAACTTCAGGAGGAGATCTTCATGGAAGTGCCACAAGGAATTCGCGGTGTTGAAAGTGAAAATGAAGTGTGTCGTTTATTGAAAGCGTGGTATGGCTTAAAACAAGCCGCCCGCTGTTGGAATGAGAAGTTCACAGGAGCTCTTGAAAAATTACGGCTCGAGCAGTGCGCTTTTTGTGGATGATGAACTGGCTGCGTCAAGGTCACAAGAATCGCTAAAGAGTGTGACAGACGCTTTGAGCTAGCATAAAGCTCGGTGATTCTACTTGTTTTGTCGGAATTGAATCTGAGCGCGAGAGAAACTAGAGAAAAATGTTCATTCACCAGAGATCTTATGTATCAAAAATTGTAAGTAGCTTCAGAATGGAAAGTGCGAATCCTGTGTGTGTGTGTCCGCGAACGCCTCCATTCAATATGAGTCTATGTGCTAACAGCGCTCTGTATGAGACTATTCCCAATGTTTATACACAGCGCATAGTCTCATACACTGCATACTTTTTTCAAAATCTTTCTAAGTTTCCGTGAAGCTCTTTAAACTTGTAAAGGGTTGCATTAATCTGTAAGAAGTTAACAATATAAAACACATACATTACTTTTTCATGCATTCTTGTGTTATCGATAAATAATACTTTCCACAGAAATGTCCTCATGCAAATTATACCTTTCAAATATAAAAATTCTGCAGAGTAAAAAAGACACTTCAAAAGAAATTTTTTTCTTTGTAACAGAGGGTAGCTGCCAGCTTAAAAATCCGAACGGCACTTTTTTAACTGACAAGGAATGGAAGTTTGGAATTACTTTGACAGATATCAGAGATGATTCCCTGGCAGTTGAAATATTGAACTATGAAGCTATAGATATAGATGAAATTGAAAGTATTGGAACTAACACGGATTCTAATCGAATATACGCCACAGCGGAGCTCAAGAATGAGAACGACAAGAAATTCCTTAAAGTAAAACTAACAGATGATTTCAAGCATTACGAGGAGGATGAGGTAATTTTTAGGATTATCACTGATAGAAATAGTTCGATTCTTTTTATTATAAAATGGGGGGTTACAAAATTACGAGTATATTTACAATACAATATTATGTGTCTTTTAATGCTGCTGGAGCGGTGCACAAAAAACTGTCAAAATTTGTGAAAACAATCAAAAGTCCACCTTACTTCAGAATCCTAAGATAAAATCTTTAAAAGGCCACTTTGCAAACTTTCATGTGATCCGGAAGGGTTCCGCTATGGTAGTGGTAGTGGTATATAATTGAATCTTCCATTTTTACGCCAAGCGACGACAGATACGTGAAAAAAGTTTGGAAGAAGAATTGAAGCTCTTCAAAATATCTACAGTTTTTATTTCAACCATTTTTTCATAGGACTCGTCTTTTTGGTTTTATACATCAAACATGGACGACATAGAATATGGGAAAAGTCTCAGAACGTAATTATAGCTTTTGAAAAGTTCTATACAATTTTCTTAAACTATTTTTTGATAGGGCAAGCGTCTACACCGAGCGAGCCTCCTGTTCGAGAATGCTCGCGAACAGCGTTTGCGAACGATGCTCGCTTCGTGTAAACCCGCCTTTACAAAAATATTTGACTGACTTAATTAATTTTATGAAGTACCTACTAGGAATATAGGTATTTTCACTGAAACCAGAAGCTAACTTCACTTCGTTGAGTGCTGAAGGGAAAACAATGCCCTATTTTGTTAATTAAATAAAAAAAAAATTGATTAGCATTTCGAACTCGAAAGTTCATTGCCTCACTACCCGATTCGGGTAGTGTTTCTAGGTGGATAAATACTACCAGTGTGGGTCCACCACACCCACGACGGGTCAACAACACGCAGTATTCCCCGAACGGTCACCCATCCAAGTACTAACCGCGCCCAACACTGCTTAACTTCAGTGATCTAACGGGAACTGGTGTTTTCAGCGTGGTATCGCCGTTATCGCCGTGGTATCGCCCTATTTTGTTAATATCTGTGTAAAAACTAATTTATCCTATATAAGTGTATTTGAAAATTATTTTTCATTTTTTGATAGCTATTCAATAAAATATTGAAATGACAATAATTATTATTTATTATGAAGATAATAGGAAAATAAGGTTTTGTCTCATGCATTTGGTGCTATTGTTTTCCCCTCAACACTCGACGAGTCTCGGGAAAATATCTCAAAGATCTAATATTTTCTGACAAATAATATATTATTATATCTGATGAATAAAATATTAATTGTCAGAAAATATTAGATCTTTGAGATATTTTCCCGACACATTTACCAGAAGATATATTTTATTACCATGGATAACAGTATTGCTGAAACTGAATGAAATGAATTATAACTATTTTGTGCCAGTTTTCCTTGTTTTTAACAGAGAATGGATTCTTTTATACATTTAAAAGAGGAACGAAAGCAAAAACATGATCACACAACATTCTCAATAAATTAACTGTGTTTCATATCCAAAATTCGTACAGAACATGCGATACGGTATAGAATAGCAGCAGCTATAGCCAGCGTCCTCTGTTTCAAGAAATGCAAACCTCGAGTGAAATTCAAATTTATTTTATTTATTACTTTGAAATATTATAGATATTACAAGTAACATAGTGGGATCTATGCAAGAATAATCCCAGTATATTTATTATTCAATAGCCAGGAGGTATCGTGAAAATGGTAATTTTTCAAATATGCGGGCTTGTTCTTAATATTTGGTCAGCTCATTTCATCTTGTTTGTAGACCTATTACCAATGTTTTTACAGATTTTGGAAGAAAAAAATTATTGCTAACATTATTTGTTAACTAAGCCATATTTTCTAATTATTAATTTGTTATTATATATCATGAAAAATTTTTCGGAATCGGGTCAACATTATTTGTTAGAACAATTATTAAGGGTGCAGCAAAACTAATTTCAGCCATTTGCATTGATATTTGTATTCAATACGCCCATTTGTTTATAGCGATGCATTTGAGGCGCGTGATTTTTTGAAAATAAACAATTGCGTTGAGCGACAAACGAATGAAAATTATAAAACAGATTTCTGTTAACAGGATAGTTTTCGATGTAAAAAAGAGACATCCGCTCTGTGATTTGAAGCAGAGCGAATGTCTCTATTTTTAAGTCGAAAACTATCTTGTTATATTAAGAGGAATCTGTTAATATAACATCCACTAATTTTCTTTTGTTTTTTAATCATTAACTTCTTATGTGTGTGTCTCTGTCCAACGTACTTGCGAATATTGTGTTTGTGAGATTACGGAATGATTTACTTCCCCGCAACCACCTTACCTTCTGCAACGAAACGGGAAGAACACACAGAGGGAGCTGATAGAGACGGAAAGAAAGACGGAGAGAGTGACTGGCATGAATTATTTTTTACCAAATACTGCATACCCTCTCCGTTATCAAAACGTTTGCCAATTCAGTTTTTATAAAATACACGCTTTGTAACTATACATATAATAATAAAATATAACAAAATTCTGAGACACTTGCGGGAAAAATTGCAGAAGGCGGTCGTCCTTGGGTCGCTCCATGTCCTGAGGGTGCACGAGACTTTTGCCGGGTCATCGTATTGCATTAGTCGCAGACTGTAACCACCTATCTCACGGTCGTGAGACGTGGTTACAGCTGAAATTTTACCTTGATTTCGCTGGGAGCGGGTATAATTTTTTAGATTAGCTGCCGCTCCCGGCTCCCTGAATAGGACGCAAAATTGTTGTTCACGGCAAAGAAATCGTAAATCTTGAAATTGGACGACTTTTCAAAGTATTGCTCACCATTCGCTTTTTCTTTGAGAAAATTTTTGATTTTCAGAATCTGATCGCAAAGTTTGTTGTCATCTATTTAAATCTCTTTGGTCGCTAAACAGGAAACAGAATTTATGTCTGCAAAATAAAAAACGCGAATTTTCGTTTCCAGACATGCAAAACCAATACATCGCAATACAATCTGTAAATCAGGACTGCGATCAGATAATCAGGACACGTCCTTATAAATCAGGACCTCTGCCCACTCTATACTAATTTCGAAGTATATGTACCACATGTTCAATACATAAAAGTGTATGCTTTGGAATGTGCGTAGAAATGAAGTACAGTAAAAGTAAACACGACAAGTGTATGTATACACTTCAAATTATGCCTAATTCGAACACGGCCTTAGTTTTTGAGGTTTATGAAAATGTTATTTTGTTCTATAAAAAGGAAACATTTTATTCTTACCACATTTTTAAAAACCAAGCATATTATGTAAATTATGAAAAAATATATTAGCGCTTTTTGCAAAACTTTGAGAATTAAGAATGATTCAATCCTCATTTAATTCAAAGTCTGGCCATTTATAATTAGCAATTAAAATTTGTAATTGCTAAAATCTTCTCAATTTTTTGTAAGTGAATTAGAATGCGAGAACGCTTTTATATGCTGCAAAAATTTTAGGATAGTTTGGAAAGATTTTAAAGAATATTTTAGTTTATGGAGGTTTACAGTAATGAAACTTTGTAGTAGAAAAACTAAAAATATTGAAATATTATAAGATATTTTTAATTTAGGCCTATTACATTATATAAAAAATTAGTATTATTTGTTTTTGAAAAACTTTAAGAATGATAAATTTTTAAACTTTCTTTTGCTCCGTGGAACATCAGGATATTGATCGATGTATTTTGAATTGTACACGGGTTATAAGGGATCCAAAATTAGCTCTTCAGTTCAAGGCTGCTTCTCATTTCCAATTTTTTTAGCTCACATTTTCCTGCAGACGCTGAAATATGGTTAAATACAAGCTCATATTGGAATTTTTACCCTGCTTTTTTTTTAAAAACTAGCACCACTTCACTTTTTTTTCTTTTATTCGGATTTAACGGCGAAAAGCTCTAGCAAAATCAACTGTAATTAGTAAAGTGCCAAAATCTATTTCAGGGAGTGTACCGGTCTACTTTGTTAGTTGAAACATATTTTTAATTTATTTGATTTATTTTACAGGTAGAAGAAGAACTGAAGATCAAAATTATTTTTAAATGCAGTTATGACAAAAGAAGCCTCGTACGTAATTTGGAAACTTGACTTTAAATATTTCAGTTTGTTATTCATACGCCACTTGCTAAAAAGTAAAAACTTTTTTGCAGGAAATTTATCAGCCAATCATCGACGTGAATAACCATAATCCAGAGTTTTTAAACATCCCATATGAATACATTCTGCAAATGCCTGTTCAAAAATATTTTAAAATTGATTCTAAAAGTAAAATAGCTGCCCGTGATATTGACATAACAAACAAAAATATTACATTCAGCTTGGATCCAAAGGATGAAAAAACGAAGGGATTTTCCATCTCTTGGTTAGCGAAGGACGAAAATGATAAGAAAAAGCATTTTGCGACTTTGTTGACAACTGACGTAATCGATCTTGAAGATGATGTTACCTTTCATATTTTTGCAGAGGTAACTAGAATTTTACTTAGGAGTGATATAAACATCGATTTATCCAGAAGATGAAATATTTTACTAGGTACCTTTTGTAGAAATTGACTTAAAAACTGCACATTCTGCTTTTCTCCAGTTGTTCATCTAGTTAACCTTGAGTTAACACGTGGAAATAATTCTCTTTTTGATCAAGGTCGTTGGAACCAGGCCCTAATCTCTAAATGCAATTGCCTCATTTTACTCCATAAATATTAGAATTACATTTTTGTTCGATACTTTGGGCTTGCTCCTGTTTTGAATCAAGTCTGAATTCAGAGTGAAAGATTGGCTAATTTTAATACTTTTGATTTATTAAAAAGATTTTTTTATTTACCTGAGTTTCAAAAAATTGTTTTACACAAAAGTATTGATTTTAGCCAATTTTCCACTTAGAATACAGGCTTGATTCAAAACAGGAGTAAGCCTTGAGTATCGAACAAAGATGTTATTCTAGTATTTACCGAGTAAAATAAGGCAATTCGATTTTGAGGCTAGGGCCTCATTCCAACCTTCTTACGATGTAGCTATTATAGAAATCTACTTAAATCCAATCGAATCAATCAGAATCCAATCCGAACTCACCTTTCGATCTTTTTCAATCCATGTAGCCATTACGAATAAATCAAGGGCTCATCCGGAGAACCCGATAACAACGAGAGTTGATTGGGACGCACAGTGGGCCAGAATCCAAAAGATTCAAAATGGTGGACCTTTAAATTGAAAAATTAGTGTTTTTTGCTAAAATCAATAATGAGGGGTTTTTGAGTTCGCTGATCATGAAAATACATTCTATGTATGCTACGAGAAGTGGACAAAAGAACAGTTTTCTATAGATTTTTTATGCGCGCGAGCGACTTCATTTGATGTCTTCTTGTAAAGAAAGGTGGAAAGAAGTGGAAACCCCGATCACGCAATATGATTCCTGATACTTTTCCGCACATAAAACAATTGAAGGCTGCGCCGGATCTCGCCAGATCACAACTTAATCCTTTAATATTTTTATGTATCGTATGCAAACAACGAATTGGAAGCAATTATATTCACGGAGCATTCACGCTAACTTATAACATGGAATAGTTGCTTTTAAGCATGAGTAAGTTTTCTACATCCCTCGAGGATTAGCCTTGATATCGCAGATTTATTTTCCAGTACTTATTAACTGATATATTAGTACTTACTTCAAGCGCACGACAGTCGATATACGTTTGAGTCGCTTGCGCACCACGGCAAGGTGAAATTTGAGCGTGTACCTGCCGTCGAATATTCGATCAAACCCTCTGCTATTTCGGATTTGAGCGCACTTACTCCATTTATACAAGATTTCATAGTAGTTTACGTCGAATGGTCACTTTCGATTTTAGGTTTTTGTCCAGGAATATTGGATCAATCAATTGCATTTTTGTTCAGGAAATAATTAAATCGCATTAACTGGCACAAGAAAATAACTAATGCCTTGAAGTTTATACGCATTAAAAATGATTGAAACGAAACGAGTCTTATACAATGAAGCGCATTCAATGGAATTTCAGACAAAAGTGCAACTGGTACGCACTTAAAGGCTTTAAAATGTCTGTTTTTCTTAATGCCAGTCTATGCGTCCCAATCAACTCGTTGTTATTCGGAAACTCTTTCACTCCATCCTTCTCGAAACTCGCGTCTTCTCGAAGTTCAATTCGGATGATTCCAAACACCAATCCAAAACAACCTTTCCATCCTTCTCAATTCCTCTGTCCAATACGAATGCTTCAGTGACTTATCAAGACAGACTTTTCAACCTAAATGAATCCAAGATCAAACCGAAAAAACATTTTAATCCTTCTCAATCCATGCCTCTAGTTCGTTACCCAATGCAGCGTCTAAACCATGCTGGCTTGATGTATAGGACATAATTGATTTAAGTCTTGTTGGAAAATTTTGTTCTAGTTTCATAAACTGAAAAATATATGAGCATCAGTATAATCCACCAAAAGACCTTTTCCATACATTTTGCGCTGGATCTTTTTGAAATGCTTCGGTAATTTATGATAACTGTAAGGAGACTCTTTTGTTTCCCAGTTGAAACTGTGTGTTGAAAATGTCTTCAACTAATAACATTTATTTTTAGAAAAGAATCTTGATTTGATATGATCCAACACTAGAAAATTCTAGTGAGGTCAATGAGATTTCTTTTTATGGAGGAGGTGGAAAAGCATTGATGCACTGAGTGTGGGACTCGGTCAGAAAAATGGTAATACCCACTGAAACCATCTGCTCTTTCTACCTACTCTTCATCCTGGAACTGCCCTCGCATTACTTCAGAATCTGGGGTTTCGGACTTCTACGCCAAGCCTCGGAGTACAGCAGGACTCCGAGGCTCGGCGTAGTAGCCACCTCTCAGCTCCAACCATGAAGTGAGTATCCTCCTCATTATCATGACCATGTCTCGTAACGGACTCATCGGCCTTCGACATCATGGTTGGGCCTGGCTTTATATGAACTTGGCAGGACACCCACCCCACCTTCAGGTGTCCTGTTTCGATATTAGCCTTGCGTCCAACTCCTCTCACAGCTGCACAAAGGCAGTTCCCCTGAAGGTCAAGGTTCCCGTAATGATCTTCAATTTTAATTGCTACTAGGTCAGTATTCCTTCTGATATAAATCGCTGCTCTAGGATTCTCATCAGCTCTATTGTACTATCGAACTGACTATCGAACCGCATTTCTGACTTATACCCTTCAATTCTGCCTTGTAGCACGTAAACACAGTGAAACGTCTACTTCAAATGAAAGACGCAGCTTCGCAGTGGTGAAGATTTATTGGGATAAAACCCAAGCATGAGGACGTTCTTTTCTCCTGAGCCCTCGTTGTATACTTTGGTTAAAGAAACATTTCCATATTAATATTCTTCATTCCTAGATAAGATTCGCAGCCAATTTTTTCGAGGTGTTCGACCACGGATGGGTTCACACTCAAATGTAAGTGAGTCATTTTTGCATCAATCTTAACATCGACAATCGTCCCTTCCCCGGTTTTTGGGGTGTGGTTTTGGACTGCCAGTATTGCAACAATTGATGATGCTACCTCCGTTTTCCTGGTATACCAGCAAGAGCTTGGTCGGTTTGGCACCAGTGTACCAAAGGCTTCGATGAGCCAAGCTCTTGATATTTTATCTGAGTAGACGAGGGTAAGGATATTGTTCTTGTAACGACGGTCCTTGAATCTCGGGTTGATGTCCTTAGATCTTACCACAGCAATCTTCCTCTCGAGTGCTGACTCAACAGCCGTTGCTTGATACGAAGTGAGTTTTTCCACTGGAAACCATCAGAAACAATGGCCTTTTCCAGGAGACTTTGAAAGACAAAAACTAGAAGAGTCCCCTGGATAACGACCCTACCTCTATTGACTTTCCTGTCATGTTTCGGTGTACTGCTGTCGAAACAAGGCTTCTTAGGGCTATCAGCACAAGAAGGGTTTCGCCTTGCAATACTACCTTACAAAATAAGAAAGCGGTTAATACATTTGAGACTTTGCCCTCGATTTGCATTTATTTCCAGTATATTTGAATGGAAAATAATTGGAGTTGCTAGATCCCCCAATAGCTCTTCGATCTTCTGAAGGAGCTACGGTGGCGTTCTTCGCTTGTGTCCATCCTCATAAGAAAATATTTTTTCAGAGGGGGTCATTAAACATCCCCCTTCATTTGGTTTTGATAGTCCTTCAATAATTATATGCAGGGCTATATTTATAGATATAGGCCTTTTACACTGGCAGGCCGTTCAGTGTTTCTGGTCACCAATTACCTCACCATACCCTGGTAATATTCAACACTCGACGAGGCAGTTCATGCCTTGGCTTAGTGGGTTATTTTGGGAAACAAGAGCCACCCGACCATGTTTGTTCAACTAGACGATGCCTTATTTCGTCGGGTGTCTTAGCCTGTTCTATTTTATATTTCTGACAGGTATCACAAAACCTGAAGAATTTTACGACATCGCGATAAAACCCGGGCTAACAGTATGAAGTAGCGATTCTGTGATATATCTTCTCAACTCACATGTACCCCGTCGGCGGACTATCATGGGCTTCATTCACGGCCGTCTCCTGCTGCCCTTTCGTTAATATGAGATTCCACGCGTTCAAATGTGAGACGGTAATTAAATAAATCTCAAACGGGATGGTGATACAAGAGTCAGTTTTCTACTTTCAACGTTCGAAAAGCGTGTAGAAACAACTCGATAACAGTGAGCTACTTCTGACACCACGTATCCTCACTTTCCTAAATCACGGACAATCATTCGACCTCATCCTGATCCTGACTCATTTTATAGAGGTAAACTGGCAATAAATTTAATGCGCCTCTACCAAGCCAAGATGACTGCTAATCACCTTCTCTATGTAATAGAACAATTTCGCTCAGCATCAAAGAGCGTTCTGCTAGCATAAGCGATAACTCGCTTAGGGCCATCATACGAAATTTGGACAGGACACGACTGGTGCGAAAGCTGTTTCCTGTTCATCGTATCAAACCCAAGGGAACTTTTCACATAGTAAACGAGTAAGGGAGTCAGAAATCGCAGCCCGAATTGAGTATAAACATACGATACCAAGATGTGGAGATTAAAACCATCCTGAGTTGTCGTATGTTCTTCCCAGATAATGCCATCAAGATAAGCGAGAGCACGTGGTTCTAATTCCGTGCTTGTTTAATATATTTGACATTGGCGGTAACAAAGTTTATAAGACCCATAGGCTTTCTAAACATTACAGGCGGTTGAGGCACAAGGGCTCTCCGACGGTAGCAATAATCCTTATCTAATGAAATCATATAAAATTTTATGGAGTTCGTCTAAAATCGCAAGAGGTCACCGGCACGCCTTTTTTATTGGCTGGTGTTCGCCGACATCTATTTTATGTTCGGTTCGGTTAGTTTTACCTGATTACGTTGGATAGGATGCCTTCTCAGCTATAAAATCGTTTACAATTTTACTTTTCTCGTTGCAATGTCCATTTCCGTTTCCATTTGCACTTTATTAGTACTTCGGCCAACTATCAATTCAACAATCTTAATAGCATCTATGCCTAAAACACACTGGTATTAAAAATCCATTTTTTCCGGGGCGACTACCGGCACTAATACATTCTCCATTGTCCCATTGGGAAACATAATTTTTTCTATACTCGATGGTTTAATCTTTGCTCCTAATTGCGTAACCGCTTCTATGTTATTCCTCGATTGCCCAATATCGATTTTCCAGAAACCCCAAATGACCGAGGCTTCCAATTCTGTGTCACTGATTTCCAATTTGACAAAGTGAAGCTCTCCAATTTCCGCGTATTGAATCCGATCGACTTATAGGGAGCCCCCCCCCCCCCACCACCCCCAGAATCCGATAATGAAGAACCGAGATGCGGTGCATTGTCAAGGAGGCCCGTATTTTGCGGGAGTGTCTCATCGTTAAATTCTAATGCTAAGCCCCTTTTTCCTTTCCTAACTTGCGCTGAGCTCTACGCTTAGGAGTAGGACAGTATGGTTCGCGGACGCTATGGCGACGCCACTGAGGCATCAGTTGGCATAATGTGATCTGAGTTAACAGAACGTTTTGATTGATTTATTGTTCCCCCTTTCCGTTTTTATTATTAGGATTTGTTACCAAATCATTATTTAACGGTTCCGTCGCGGCAGAACATTCAACGGTGGAAAGGTCCGCAGCGGCACAGGGCCTATATTCTTTCCAGATTACAGCAGAACAAATCAAATGCCATCCTAAGGAAAAAATGCAATAGAATCAATAGATGAACTTCTTTTAAACGAGGACATTTAATTCAATAGCATTTTTTCTCAACGCACTTAAGGTATTTTAATTATACACCCAATTGAAAATGTACGTTCAGCTGATATATTTCAGCGTCTGTTGAATAGTAATGTTGCCATGTTCTGATAAGGACTTCATCTGCCAAGGTTTTCAAGTGACCAAGTACTTAACAGAACATATACGATTTTATTGTTTATGAACATCTCATTTATTTTCAACAAAACGGACAATTCCATTATATTCATTTGGCGACTTTCTGATTGCTCTAATACCTCACAATCACGATTGAACGGAGAACAGTCTCTAATTGAAAAGTTTATTTAAAAAATTATTATGGAATATTTTTTACTGAAGGATGCAGGGAAGCCTCCGATAAAAACAAACACTACTGTCACTATCAAAGTGGATAACATCAACTCTGGGCCTAAATTTTCTCAATCTCTATATACAGCTGATTGCAAAAATATAAAAATTCAGGAGGTAAATGATACAGATTTTATTGTTAATTTAGGATAATCAGGTGCGTTTTCATGTGTATACTGATACTATATTCATATTGCATATATTTTTTTATTTCACAAAATGAACTAACCTCAAAAGTAATAATATTTTAGGCTAAAAAAATTCCTATCAAATTTGATAACGAAATCGCAGTAGTACGAGGAGCCGAACCAAATATGACGATTTCTGTTACAAGCAATCCTAAGGGTAAGTAATACTTTCAATACCCACAAAAAAAAACTTGATTTATGACCCCTGTTTACTTCAATTCAAGATTTTGTTATTTTTCACAGGTTATGAAAATTACTTCAGGCTTTTCATTAGCGCTGACTTTTCTAAGATAAGCTTCGAATTAGACAACCCCTCTACAGAATTGCTGAATGAAAAGTTTGTAATTCTAAGTCTTAAAGTAAGTAAATTAATTGCATTTATTTCACTAGCATAAAATTATTCTTCAAAAAGAAACTACTCGCAGAAGCCCGAGAATTTGCAAAATATGCAATTTTATTCATTCATGTTTATAATTTTTATACACGTCCCAGATAGTCTATTTTTGTAAGTAAATAAAATACTTGTTTTTGGTCCTAAGCATTCTTTAGTTGCTGGCAAGTATGATCATTGTTCTCATACGATCATACGAGCTTGATCGCGCAAAGACACATCTGAAATACCGTCAACAATATAGTCAATTCTTTGACTGTCCTGCATTGGCACTCGCTTTGCTAAAATGGTTTTGTCGTGCACATATTCACTAGACATCTCACCTTTCTTCAAAACTCTTTCTTTAAATTCCTTTCGCAGAAGTGTTTGGACGCTGATGAAACATCTTCTTAATTTCAGCCAGAAGATTCTGTGCTGATATGTTGATATAATCCGGTCGAGAGTCAATCCAGGTTAATGCCTCACCTTTCAGCATAGAATCAATGTATATTCTTAGTATCTCATCATCAAGTTTGTAAATATTCTTCAAAATAGCAGAAATAGTGACGTTTGGCGTGACCAATACGCCCTCTTTAGCAACTGCTTGCCTCCGCAATTTAATTTGACGTCGTTCATGATCCAGGCGGTGAACCTCGCAATTCTTGCCAATTCTTGTCCGGCCATATTTTGATTGCTCCTACTATCTGTTTCACAAATCCTGGCCCCTCTACAAATCATTGAATAACTCAATAAGAAAAATCGCTTGAAGAAAGGAAAAAAATCTTGTCAATCCTCATTTCATTACGAATAAGTACAATATCATCTGATCGCGATGCGTTCATAACTTTCGACGCAAATTTGCAGCGAAGGTGAAAAACGTGGTTAAAGCACCGTTTATAACTTGGTCAACTTTCGACCGTCGTATTTCGTGGAAAAATGCATGAATTCTTTTGCAAAAAATCGAGTAGTTATTGTAAAGTGTTATTCATGAGTACATTTTCGAAAAGTTTTAAAATAATCATAACTTTGGTGTCGGCAGTGAATAAAAGTAAAGTATGCTAACTTAGCTTCTAATCAATCTAGAAGGCTCTACTGAGGTTCAAAATTTTCAACAAAAAAAATCAACAAATTCAGTGGTGGGGTTTTTTAAAGTGTTGGATCGGGGTTTTCGTGGACGCCCACCGGTTGCTTCGTCGTCCGCCTCTCCTTCTCGTTCATCCCCACTCCTGCTCACACTCTCGGCATGTTCGCTCTCTTCCGTGGGAGTTACGACGATTCAGTACGCTTGTAGCCTTCTAACCGAAAAGAGTAAAATAAAGACAAGTGACAAGTGAACTATGCCCCAATTCATTATGCCGAACTTCAACCCAACATTGGTCCTTCGAGCCGGATATTTCACGCGGAGGCCATACACCTGTGACACCGGCCTGCCGCATCCTCGCAGCCGACTCCTGGTGCTTCGGACGACGTCTACGCGAGCGTTTCCGGTCATCCATCTACGAGTCTGTCCGGACGTCGCCATGGAATCAACTACTGGGCAACCGTGTGAGTAGGCTCACAATCGAAGTATAATTGAAGGCCAAAACATTCTTAAGTCTGGTGCGATTTTAATGTCATCAATGACACACTGTCGCACATTATGTTTTGCCGGTTTTATTAAGGACTGAAGACACAAAAGAAGTTGATGATACTCTCAGCGGGTTGTAAGGTATCGATGTCCTGCTTGATTCTTCGCCTCATAAAGTGTACCTTTTTTTTCTTAAACTTTCGTACATCTGGTAGAATGTGCCGGGTGGTTCAACCAACTCTGGCAATAGTGAACGGCAAACCCTTCAACGTATCGATTACAATTGAGGTCGACTACTGTAGAAAATAAAGATAATATGCAATAGCGTATTATTGATGTAATTAACTGTATTTAAAAAGCTACCATCGAGTTTGTTGATTTTTTTACAAAATTTAAGCCTCATTAAAGCCTTCTAGCTTGATTAGAACTGAGTGAGCATCCTTCGCTTTTATTTATTGCCAACACCAAAGTTTTAAATATTTTCTAATTTTTCGCAAACGTACTCACGAATAAAACTTTAAGGTAGCTACTCGATTTTTTGCAAAAGAATTCATGCATTTTTCCACGAAATACAACGGTCGAAAGTTGACCAAGTAACGAAAGGTGCTTTTAACCACGTTTTTTCACCTTCACTGCAACTTTGCATCCAAAATTACAGACGCATCGCGATCAAATGATATATTGTGCCAGTTCAGGTTCTTCAATCCGTAGACCAGCGAACTCCACAGTTGCTTCTTGTAATTACTGCGGTAACAATTCGCGCTGAAGTATAACAGCTTCTAAATTTCGTTCACGCACGTGGGTTTTAAAACCCCACTTTCGGTTCAAATTTTGATATATATCCTTCCACCACAATGTCTGGTAGAATTTTAGAGAACTTTTAAGCCAATAAAACGTGTTCTCCAAAAAATTGCACCTACATGGTTATGCCGTGACACCCTTCAAATGTAAACACCATAAATTTTAGAAAAACTGTTTGCTTTGATGATTTCCAACACTTATAAAAAAATTTCTAATAAATTTTTACCAGTAGAAAAGCTTCAAATGCCCGATGATATTCTGTTTTGATTCCTATAGATTAAACAATTTTTTTTGAACAGGGACCTATTAAATATAAGTTATCACCTAGAGAACGTCAATTAAAAAGCTGACAAAATTTGGAGACGTTTAAGACCTCTAAAAACATTTCAAGACATTGACATCAACGAAAATATAAAAATTGGAAATAAGAATTTTTGAAAGCACATTAAGTTGAAGACGTTCATTAATTGAAACCAGTTCCAATGGATTAATTTCCATCATTTTGCTTGTTCGACTCACCCTAATGTATATATACTACGCCTTCTAATTAAAATTTTTTGCAAGAAACCCATCGACTGTTCTATTTAGATTTTTTCTTTACGTAGATTATTTTCCTTAGGTATACCTTTCTTCAATTTTTTATTTAAAAAAACAGAAATTTGTGAGTAGCACTTACAAAAAAGTCGCCAATATTTGTTGGCCCATAGAAAAATGTTCAAAATTTCGAGCTTTGAAAATCATGCGTGCTCTGAAGACATATACAAAAATTGTATTTGGCCTGAATTTATTGTCTTTCTAAAAGGCAACTTTTCTTCACTACTGCGTTTCAAGTTTTAAAAAATCGGGTTTTTTTGTTCCATCCTAAGGTACACTGTAAAACTGCGCCCAAAAAACCTCCTGCTTTATGCACTATACGTGGGCGCGAGTCCGCTCTAAATAATTTGTTTGTTTGCAGGTCATGAAAGTTCGTTCTTCTGCAACTGCAATTCTTCATATTGAATTACCTGGCTTGCTAGGTAAGAGTTTGAAAATTAATATATACATCTCCTAAACTACGATCGGCAAAGTGGAATGTTTCCTTGCGGAACGTCATTATATGTACTTGCTTGCTTTAACGTAAGGGAATAATATGGGAACACCTTTTCCGTAGTAAGACTATGAAAGCACCTTTGGAGATTATTCATTACTATTTTACAATGAAGAATTGCACAAGATTCTTTATACACTTTATTTCTATCTTGGTTCAAGATGAAGCTTCTGCGGCGCAACTGAGTTTCGGCGAGACCCTTTATAAATTCGCGAAAGATAATAGATTCACTGGAACTTTGATGAAAGAAACAGCCACAGTAAAAAATGGCAATGGCACTATTGTTTACAGTGGAGAGTTTCAAGATAGTAAGAAATATGTTTCGCAATTATAGATTGTGGTTTCATGTATATCACTGATCGACATTAAATATGTAATTTGGACCAGATGTATAATTTCCCGCAGACTTTTGGTTGCTGAATCCGAAACTGAAAGCCAAATCTTTCTATCACGTATGGGTCTTGAGCATATTGAGGTCAAAAGAGCCAAGATGCGTGTCTTTTCCCATTTTCTAAAACAACATTGTGGTCAAAACTGAAGTGCTAGGCTTTTATTATGGGTCAAATTAAATGTTTCACATGATTGTAAGATTGAATTATAACCTCTTTAATTTGAGCCCAGTAATACTGCAAGTATGGTTACTGCGTTTTTTCAAATGGCAAAAAACACATTTTTGTCACTTTTAAGATTGATTTGCTCAAAAACCTGACGTTATAGAAAAAGTTTTCATTTCAGATTCAGTTTCAGCGCCCAGAACTCTACGGGGAATGAAACACTTACGTGCCAAAGTTGATGTTGACCAGTGCATGTATTATTGTGCACTAAAGACATTAATTTCATTAATGAAAATTTCTTTATATTTTTCTATATGAATAGAAGACTTGGAGAAGAAAATCTCGATAAACAGCGCATCTGCAGAAGTAACAGTCACAGAAATCATGGATCCCGGAATTTACGTTTTCACGATTGAAGCAAAAGTAAAGAGTTTAAAACTTTCTGCAAAAACAACAGTATTGTTGACAATCGCATCCACAGAAATGGAATTCGAATATGCATTGCGAATAGTTGAAGTAGAAGAAGAGGCACCTAATACAAAAATTTTGTCTCTCGGCGATCAATCTTGTACTTACGTAATTCAATCACAAACGCCAAGTCAAGGTGAGAGCAATATTTGCATTTCGAAAGAAGAGTTGTTTTCAATGTCGTAGCCATTTTTTGCTATCCAACAAAAAGCAGTTTAGAGCAAAACTAGACTAACCAAAACCAAAGATATTATGAACATACGAGGGTAAGTAAAGAATAATCCGGACTTTCGCCATAACGTCTGCGTAAGTTTGTCAAATTGCCTTGCGCTTAAGGCGCTTCGTCAGGCTTGATTTTTAGCCCATGTATTACTTTTGAGATATGTTTCCTCCTACAAGGATAAATTGTTTGATGTAATATTTTAACCACATAATCTCAAGGGCATAATACACAACAAGCTTGTCTCCTTTTTTTCTGAAAAATAGTCTCCTTTTTTTTTAATTAATCGAAAATGTGCTTCATTTATGCGCCTGGAAATGAGCCAACCGCCAACGGGAAAGTATCCACGGTGAATCGACAAAAGCGCTGCGAATTTGAAGCGCACATCAGGATATTATAGCGTGAAGTTTTTCGACGATACTTGAACCCAGGAGGTCGGTCGTAACTCATCCGACATTCCTATTGTTAGAGCATTACACGCAGGCACGGACTGGCCGTCTGGAATTTGGGAGATTTCCCGGTGGGCCGCGGGCCTGGAGGGCCGCTGAGGTCATATATAGGGCCGTCTTCAGTACAGGGTCCAGCAGGACCATGGTCCCAGGGCCCTCATCGCACGCGCTTGTTCATTAGCATTAGCTAGGGCCGCATTGATGTCCCAGTGCGTCCCTGATTACACGGTTCCAGCCGCTTGAACGAAATTGATAATTATTAGAATATTCAGAAATTCAATTTTAATATGCTGCATTAGGTTCATCACATAATGACGAGACGATTAAAAAAAGATAGAAAAACGTCGTTTAACCCGTTCAATTTCTGTTGGGAGTTTTTGTAATTTTGCATTTCATTTAAGATTACCTTCAATATTGAGAATATTAACCGATTTTCCGAATCCTTTTTTTTCATTTTTTTCCATGTTATATCATTTTCAAATTTTATCAGCTAATAAAAATTTCATCGATCCATGTTTTGCGCAATTTTAGATATTGTAATAGTATTCATTGTCGGCGGGTGATTTACTTTGGTCTTTATCGAGAGACAAAAGCAGAATCAAGGATGATTAATCAAATTAATTGAATATTCAATTCAGTAATTTATAGACGGGTTACGCCGCCACGCGACGCCCGGCCGGCCAACTTGCTTCAAGCGCCGGCCAGTTGCTTCAAAACCGCAACGAAAATTAATGTTGAAGTATCGAACAAATATAAATAATTTACAGAATATTGAATCTAATTATTATAAACAAATTATATTAACAAAATGTTAACATATTGCAAATTTGGCTTGCAAAGTATATTTGTAAGTTGAAATTGCTTGATTTTATCAACACGATCAAGTTTGTTTATAAAAATTTGTTTTATGGTACAATTTGTTCATTTTATAAACAAATTATGTAAACAAATGCATAGTTTGGTCATTTATAGACAGAAAGTAATAGTTTTTTTCACAATCATCTTCAAGTTACACAAGTAGTGATGTTTATTGACGAAGAATTGTCAATCGATATGATTTGTTTTTGTGATAAACAAATTTTCATGAACAAATTCATCGTTTTACCATTTATAGATAGGAAGTAATCGTTTTTCTTTCTACTCGTTTTCAAATCACATAAGTGGTGATATTCAGTGACAAAGAATTGTCAATCGATTTTTTGTTTGATAAACAAATGCATAGTTTGGTCGTTTCTAGACAGAAAGTAATAGTTTTTCTCTCTAATCGTCTTCAAATTATAAAAGTGGTGATGTTTAGTTATGGAGAATTGTCAATCGATATTATTTATTATTATTATTATTATTTACATTAAATAGTTACATTTTCTGTTAAAAACCCCAAACTGATGAATTTCCGAGTAAAATCATAAAACTTTAACTGAAATAGTATAAATTTAAACAAAAAAGATTAATTTGTAACTAATATGAACGATCTTTAAGTAGAATAGTAGAATTTTTAATCAAGAACATTAATTTCGACCAAAAAGGACGGAATTTCGACAGAAAAATATAAATTGTCAACCAAAAATTAAATAGTTAAATTTCCAGTTAAAATGTGCAACCAAGGAGATGAATTTTAAATTAAAATGATGAAATATTCAACAATGATACGTACATTTTCATTTAAAAAAAAATTTCAACCCATGAAACTGATTAAAAAAACAAGTTACATTTTCAAAGAAAAGGATCAATTTGCGACTACAATGATCAATTTTAAATAGAAAAGGCTAATTTTTAATTGAATAGTTGATTTTTGAACTAAAATGATCAATTTTCAAATAGAAAAGGCTAATTTTTAATAAAATAGTAGATCTTGGAACAAGAAAAGATCAATTTTTTAACCAATTAATGATTTTTTCTATCGAAAAATACGAATTTTCAACTTCAAAAGATAAATTGTGAACCAAAAATTGAATAGTTAAATTTTCAGTTGAAAAAGTCTAATCAAAGAGATGAATTTTCAACTAAAATGATGAAATATTTGACTGGGATAGTAACATTTTCAAGTAAAAAAAATTTTAGCAAAAAAAATCTCATAAAAAATAGTCACATTTTGAAACAAAGTGATAAATTTCCAACTAAAATGATAAAAGTAATGATGAAAATGTAGTAGTTGATCTATCAGACAAAAAATAATTTAATTTGTAATAAAGAACAGATGAATTCAACCGAAAAAGACATCTCAACATGAGTTAAATTTTGAAGCAAAAAGATGAATTTTCAACCAAGGAGGTTAATTTTCTACCAAAAAGGAACGAATTTTCCATAAAATACACGATGTTTCAATCAGATATTACAATTCTTCGTCAATAAACATCACCACTTGTGTAACTTCAAGATGATTGTAAAAAAACTATTACTTTCTGTTTATAAATTACCAAATTATACATTTGTTTATATAATTTGTCTATAAAATAAACAAATAATATCGAATGACCAATCTTGATCACTAAATATAACCACTCATATAATTTGAAGTTACTAAAAAAGAAAAACGATTACTTTCTTCCAATAAAAGCCTAAACAATGCATTTGATTAGATAATTTTTTTTATAAAATAAAGACATTGTATCATACAACAAATTTTTATGAACAAACATGATCGTGTTGATAAAATCAAGCAATTTCAACTCACAAATATACTTTGCAAGCCAAATTTGCAATATGTTGACATTTTGTTAATATAATTTGTTTATAACCATTAGATTCGATATTCTGTATATTATTAAAATTTTTTCGATACTTTGACATTAATTTTCGTCGTGGTTTTGAAGCAAGTTGGTCGGCATTTTGCAGCAAGTTACGTCGCGGCGGCGTAACCCGTCTATAAATTACTGAATTGAATATTCAATTAATTGATTAATCATCTTTGACTCTGCTTTTGTCTTTCGATAAAGACCAAAGTAAATCAACAGCTGAAATGAATACTGTTACGATATCTAAAATTACGCAAAAAATGGATCGATGAAATTTTTATTAACTGATAAAATTTGAAAATGATATAACTTGGAAAAAAATGAAAAAAAAAGGATTCGGAAAATCGGTCAATATTCTCAATATTGAAGGTAATCTTGAATGAAATGCAAAATTACCAAAACTCCCAGCAGAAATTGAACGGGTTAACCGACTTTTTTCTATCTTTTTTTAATCATCTCGTCATTATGTAATGAACCTAATGCAGCATATCAAAATTGAATTTATGAATGTTCTAATCAATTTCGTTCAAGCGGCTCAAATCGTGTAATGCTCTAACAATAGGAAGGTCGGATGAGTTACGACCTACCCCATGGGTTCAAGTATCGTCGAAAAACTTCACGCTATAATATCCTGATGTGCGCTTCAAATTCGGAGCGTCTGTTTTTGGTTCACTGTGGGTACTTTACCGGTGGCTGACTGCTCATTTCCAGGCGCATAAATGGAGCACATTTTCGATTAATTAGAAAAAAAAAACAAGACCAATTTTCAAAAAAGGAGACAAGCTTGTTGTGTATTATGCCCTTGAGATTGAGCGGTTGAAATATTACATCGAACAATTCATCCTTGTGGGAGGAAACATGTGAAAAGTAATACATGGGTTCAAAATCAAGCCTGGCGAAGCGCCTTAAGGTTGTTACGACACTGGTCGCGTTTTCGAAGAGGGAGCGCGCAGGACTTCCCTTAACTTTCACCACTGACAAGAAGATTCAACAAGCTCGAGAGATGATACTGGCAAATCAACGAGTAAGCGTCTGTTGGTTCTGCTCACCAAATCGTCCACAACGAACTTGGTTTCCATAAAGTATCAGTCCGGAAAATTTTTGTCTCACCCCCGTAGATGTGAAGCGAGCAAACGACGTGAATTGATTTTCTAAGGACATCTGATGTCCTAGAAGTAAGCGAATGAGAAATAAACGTTGTCTCGATTTTTGAAGTACATTCTATACTGAGAGGCTGGGTGAAACAGGCGATAGAGATCCTACGCTGGTTAGAAGCCCAGCCTAAACTGTGAGTGACCTCCAGGGTTGCGTACGTAATATACCTCCGGCAAATGACGTAGTTTTTTACATTCCTATTGGAAATTCCGACGTAGTATACGAAGTAGCATACGACGTCATATACTACGCCGGAAATTGGAATAGTATACGACGTAGTTTACTACGTAGGTTATCGAGCATAGCAGTTTCTGCTACCGCAGAAAAATTGCTGTGGTGTAAATACTGTTATTATCCCTGGCGGACCGGCCGAACGCAAACGTTACGCTACAGCGTAACGGTAAAGTAATGGTAAAGTAATGCTAAAGTAATATGGCATTATAATTAATAAAGGAAACAAAATTAATATGTAAATTGTTGCAATTATAATAAAACGTTGAAATTTACATTAAATGGTCATGCCGTAATTGCAACAAGTTGCTTTCTCAGCGTTAAAAAATAAAAAAACAAAGTGGCTGTCATGCAAGTCGGGTCCCTGCAGACTGGCAACCCACTTAAAGTCACGTTAGCGGGTCGCCAATATGCAGGGGCCCGACTGCAATGACGGTCACTATGTTTTTTTATTTTTTAATGCTGCAAAAGCAACTTGTTGCAATTGTGGCATGACCGTTGAACGTAAATTTCAACGTTTTATTATAATTGCAACAGTTTACATATTAATTTTGTTTCCTTTATTAATTGTAATGCCATATTACTTTACCATGACTTTAGCATTACTTTACCGTTACGCTGTAGCGTAATGTTTGCGTTCGGCCGGTCCGCCAGGGATAACCGTTACCTTGGCTCCTTTAACTCTATCCATTAATTTTAATTTTTTTTGTAGATTGGTTTCATATGACGGACAATTTTTTAAGTTCGAAAAAAATTGACCGAGAGTCACCGTTCTTTTCGAACATGACAATCGCTCAAGTTCGGTTGGTGGTTGAAGCAACTTGTACTGAGAAATCTTATGTATACCAGGAAAGAGCTAAACGTGCGACTAAATATAATGTCATACTGGAAGATATACCGTTCACGCGTTCCAAAATGCACATCGTCGCAATTATAACTGATATTAATGACAACCCTCCTATATGGGATACAAAAATTTCGAAAGTGATCGGGTATCCAACGAAAGAACTTTCTAAATTTATCGTACTTTCCAGAGTTTACAGGCTGTCAGTAAGTAAATACAAAGCTCAAATGTTTTGAAATATGTAATTATATTGCTGAGCTACAATTGGAACAGTTATTTCAAGATTTCATAAACTATGCGAAACTGATTTTCAATGGATAAACATTATATTAATATGCTTTTGCTTTTACAGGCTACAGATGCAGATACAGGGGAAAATGCAATTATTTCCTATTCACTAAAAGATGATTCAGCATTTTATATTCACCCAAAAGAAGGAACTCTTTACATTCGTCAAGGTGTACAAATAGCGAGCAATGTTACAGCTGTAGCTTCTGACGGTATTCATGCAACTACTCTAGAACTCTCTATTCAATTGTTAGAGGTTCAGAACATAGTGGCTTTATATGTGACGAATGCCGTTATTGAGGATGCAGAAAATATCCTCTCAAAAATGCAGACCTACGTTTCCAATTGCTGGCTACGATCTATTGGGGCTGCAGTTATAAGTGACAGTGTGGCGATGATGAGTTCTCCGTTTTCTAAAATTTCCAATAAAGATTCAGTTGAGATAAAAACATTACTGAGAATTCTGATATATGGACTTGACATCACTAGTAACTCTACTCTCGATAGTGCTCAACTTAAAAGGTATACTTTTTATCCTAAATATAGATATGCAATGACACTCCAGGTGAAAAAAATTCGGGTGGAAACGAACGCGAAATTGACGCGGAATTCGTGTGCTCAAGCGAAAATAATTCGTGAAATCAGCCTAGCATGGAATTCGTCTGAATTCGGGCGGATTCCAAGGGGATTATCAAATCAATTATGTCCGAAATTTGTCCGGTCGAAGGAGCAGACTTGTATGGTCTGATGGATTCGATCAGTCTGACCCCCACACCTGCCTCATCACTACATTTGCCCTCCTCACTCTCTCTTTTATGTGACCATCCACTCTCCCATTCCTCCGAAACACGAAGCCCAAGGACACAAACTCTTTCACCTCCTGCACCTCCTTTCCCTTCCACTTCCACTCTCCTCCCTTATCACTTCCCCCTCCTTTTCTGAACACCATAACCTTGGACTTTTCCGCATTCAGCTTTAACCCCTTCTTATCCAGGTATCTTCTCAACCTCTTCATCATCTCCTTTAGGGCCGCCTCGCTATTTGCCAGCAACACTATGTCATCTGCATACACTAGTGACCAAATTCTAACCCCTGCTGTCCTGACTACTCCTACCACCCCGGCCTCCAGCTTACTTTCCATATTCGCAATTAAAATCGCAAAAAGCATTGGACTAAGTGGACACCCTTGCCTTAACCCCCTATCCCTCCAGAATCCCTCCGAAATCCCCTCCCCTCCTCTTACCTTGTCTTTGGTCTCTTCATATATCTCCCTTACCCTCTCAATTAGGCCTCTCTCTACTCCCCTATCCTCCATCGCCTCCCACAACCTCCTCCTATCCACCGACGGAAACGCGCGTTTGAGATCCACAAAAAACTTGTACACTCTGGTCCCCTTCTTCGCCAATTCTCTATCCACCACGTGCTGCAGAACGTAGATATTGTCGATAGTACTCCTACCCGCCCTAAATCTCGCCTGCGTCTCCAGCAATATTCCTTTCCCCTCGACATCCTTCCGCAGTCTCTCTGCCACCACCATCGCGTATACTTTATACGCCGTATTCATTAGCGTAATCCCTCTATAATTTGCCTGCCTATCTCTATCCCCTTTCTTATACAGTGGCACTATAAACCCTTCTCTCTACTCTCCTGGGAATCCCTCGTCCCTCCATACTTTCTTCACTACCTCCTGCAGCCTCTCTCTAACCTCTTGTGTACTAAACATCCATGCTTCGTTCTTTACCCCAGCCAGCACTGCTGCTTTTGACCTTTTCAACTTCCTTATCTGCTTCTCTATCTCCTCGTCATTCAACTCCTCCATCTCTGCTTCCCCCGTTCTTCTACTTCCCCCATCCGCCTTCCTTGAATCTGAGCCCTGGAATGATTCTTTGAAAAATTCCCACCACTCCTCACTCCCAATCTTCTCACTGACCCCTACCCTTCGCTTCCTAAACCTCTTTATTATCTTCCAGACGTCCCCCTCTGTCTTCACATTTGCTAACTCCTCTTCCAGATCTTTCTCCTTTTCCTGTTCTTTCTCCTTCCACATTAATCTAAACCCCTTCCTCATTTCTACGTACCCCTCCCTTTTCGCATTACGCTCTTTCCACTTCTTGTACTTCCTCTTCACCTTCCTTTTCATCTTTTTACATTCCCTATCCGACCACGGCTTCACCATTCCTTTCTTCTTCTTTCGAAATACCTTCTTTTGCACAAACCCTTTCACCTTCTCTTTCAGATCCTCCCATATCTCTTCCACCGACTCCGCTCCAAAGCGTACCTTTCCTAGCTGCTCCTGTTACTTCTCTATCGCCTCCCTCGTCCAGGTCACCCTCTCCCCTATCGAGACTTCTTCCCCGTCTTGTCTTCCGCCACCCTCATCTCTTATCCACAGACTTAATGGCTGATGGTCTGATTCCACCCTCCCCTCTACTGCAAATTTTTCCGTCTCCTCCCATCCTTGCATATTCATAACCACATAGTCTATCACCGATACCCCCACCTTACTTACATATGTGTATTCTTCCTCTTCGTCCCCAGTTGCCATACAGTTCGCCACCGCCCAGCCTCCATCCTCCATCCAGTCTCTTAGAATCTCCCCCTCCTTATCTATTATCTTATCCTTCGATTTCCTTTCGAAGCTCTCCCCTTCCCTGTAAAGTCCCCCTTTGCTACCCGTCCTCGCATTAAAGTCCTCACCCAGTACCACCATACCCTCCTCTCTTTCGCCCAGCAGGTCTTCCACCCTTTCTTTAATTCTTTCCATCCCATTCTTGTTGTACACTGTCACAAATTTACACGTTATCCCTCCTATTTTTATTTCCCTCATTTGCACTCCCTCTTCCTGTCCATGAACTTTTTCCTCTAATCCATCTCTGACCCCGTTTATAATTCCCTCGCTGGCCCTTCCTTTCTTCTTCACTCTGAGCGCCTCCTGGAGTCTACACCTATACCCCCTTGGCAGCTTTGGCTCTATTCTATCCCATTCCTTTCTTTCTACTCACCAGTCTCTACCAGTCCCGCAACATCAAATTCCTGGATATACCGCCAGAACTTCTCGTCCTTCTTTTTTACCCCTGCTACGTTCCAGTACAGCACCTTCACTACTCCTCTACCCTGCATTACCCCCACCCCCTACTTCTTACGAAACAAATCCCCCTGCACTTCCTTCAACACCTCCTTCTGCTGTCCAAAAGTATAACCTAGTAAGTAACATTTCCGATAGAGGTCATTTTCTCATGCATAAATGCTGGAAAATAGCCTTTGCGACAAATATGACTTACTAGGTTATACTATTGGACAGCAGCTTTCTCCTCGTCCCACACCCACATCTTCCCGTCTACTCTTATTTTCCGATATCCTACCTTCGCCGATCTCCCTTCTCTCCTCTCCCTCCTAACCCTGTCGTACAACATTCTCTGCACATCCCTTTCCTTTCTCTTCGAATCGTGTTCGATGAAAACTCCCTCATCCTGTATCTTGTTCTTATTTTGCATTACCCCAAACTTTTCTTCTCAGCTCTCCAACTCCACAACCGCCACTTCCTTCTCCTTCCTCCCCTCCAACATAATTTTCCCTACCCTGCCTTTAACCCACCCTATGCTCTGTAGCAGCTCTTCCACGCCCTCCCTTTCTTCTCCACTCTTTAGCTTCAACCCTCTTATCACGATATTTTTTCCTGTCTGCCTTTTCGTTCCTCTCCATTCTTAACTCCATTGCCCTTATCCTTTCCCTATCTGCCCTCTCCTCCTTTTCATTCCTACGCTCTCCTACTTTAACTTCTATCATATTCTCTACCCTCTCCCAAATACCTTCAATTTCACTCCCCCCACACCCGTCTCCTACTTCCATTTCCGTCCTGCCCTCCACCTTCTCAAGTCTCTTTTTCGTCCTTTCCTTCCACAACCTGATCTCTTCCATCTGTTTTATTTCAACTTCCTTCTCTTTCCTTTCCCTCTCTAACCCGTCTACTCTCTCCCTCAGCTCATTCACCTCCTTTTCTCATCTCTCATCTCTGATTCTCATGTCCTCCCTCATGCCTTCCATCTGCTCCTTAGTCCCCCTCACTCCTTCCTCAGCCCCCTGATCTCGCCTACCAGCCTCCCGAGAGCCTCCTTCTCTGCCATTCCCTCCATTTTTGAGGGGGGGGGGGGTTTACCTCGGTGTTCTAACGCTTTTTTTAAAAGGAATCTCCAATTCGATTTTGTCCGGACTCTCTCGACTGTCTTTCTTACTCTTCGAGAGATCCTCCCCGTCACTTGTGCTCGACTCTCTCTCCCTTACCTTCTCGCTTTCTTCGTTCCCACCGTTCCGCCTTCTCCCTGTCCCCGACGCGCGAATTCGCGCTTAGAAATGTTGAGAAACTTTTGGTTTTTATCTAAGAGATAATCTGCCGCAAAGTAGACAAAAACAACCACTTTCTTATCAATCACCTTTAGAAAATAGAATTTATAATATAGTACCAATCTTCTGTATCAATATTGCTGCTTTTTAATGAATTAATATTGCAACCTCGTTACGTTATATCAAAAGTTCTCAGACTCACAAGATGCAAAAATAATGTTAACTTAGGTAAGTCTGTAAATTATTAAAGAAATTACTGAACTACCAAAGAATGTCAAGATTAAAATGAAATTGTAATTAGAGATCTGCGTCGACGTTTATTTCTTTGTTTATAAATAGGAAGAAGATAAAAACCAAATTTATTCATTAAATTTAGTGAATATTTATGCACATAGACCTCTTAATAAAAAGAGCACTTAAAAGAAATCTTAAGTGATAAAATCGCTTGGAAATTCAATAGGATCTTCGATTTAGATTTTAAATATATTATTCGTCTTTTTTCCTTTAAAACTTTAGCAACGTTATCAAGACTGAATTTCTCTACTGGGTTTTCAAAGATTTTTGCCATTATAGGTTTCTCATTTCAGTAAACTAATAATGTAATCTACAATTGAACTCTAATTTTTTCAAATTTAACGTTGCAATTTTCACGAAACGTCGGCAAGATTCGTAGTTTTGCACACGATTGAAACCCGAGAAATCTCTTTTAAATTTATTATAATAAATTATCGTGGAAGCGTTAAATTTGGTATTGTTGCATTTAGCTTGCGCATATTTGAGCATTTTTGTGCATCCAACTCTAGTCTTAAATGATCTCGAAATAGCCGCGCCGGCGACAAACGCCGCTGAAAATTGAGAACGGCGTCGCGCCAGCGCGATGCGCCGAATAAAAATTGCCTTGCTTGAGGCCGCTTACCGTACCCTTCTAGAATTCGAAGGAGATTTTTTTAAAAGGTGAAATGCTTCAGGTCAACCATAGTTAATTGTCAACTGGTTTTCACATTTTACTGGCACTGTGTAATTTAGTCTTAAAACAATATTCTATGAATTAATATCAGAGAAATATTATTTTCAGTGTTTTAGAAACTTCCGGAGTATCGAGTGCATGGCATATTTCAAAAATCAGTCGCTTAGATGAGATCATTCCATCACAGTCGAATGATGGCACTAATACTTCATACATGGTTGCAACAATAATTCTTGGTCTCATTATTGCAGCTGCTATTGTTGCCTTCATCGTATTTATGGTCAGATATCGAAGGTACTTATGATATATCTTCTTTATATTCTCTATTTAGTCCACTTTTATGGCAAGAGACTTACTTGCTGACATGGACAAAATTTCATCAGATTTTCGCTTTGCCAGCTCGTAAAAGAAATTCTTAGAATTATTCTACAATTAAACATTTTAATTTGTTTGCTGATAGATAAGAGTCAGCGGCGGACTGGCTTGGGCTTTAGGGTGGGATTCCTCCCACGCCACCCTTGGTGCGGCATCCCTTAATGTACTTGGCTAAAAAAATTTGCTTCGAAATTTAGTTAAAAATGAACTGACTTTAGAATGTCATTGATAAATAACGGTTAAATAAAGAAACTACTTTTTGATTATTTTTCTCTAATCAGATTTCGTGTATTGAGGCCCTGGTTCCACCCGCGCTCCTACCCAGCTGAAAATTCCTGTATAGGAACCTCGGAGGATCTTGCACATTTTCCTGTACACGAAAGTGCACACGAACCTGTACAGGTAATCTTGACGGTTCCTGTGCAGGAATTTGGCGAAGCAAAGGAACCTGTATACAAGTTAACCTTTGAATGGTCCTGTCCAGGTTCCTCCATAGAGTCAATTGAGGTATGGGTTCATGTACAGGACATGTTCAGGATCCTATACATGAAACTGCATAGGAACTAATCCGCGCGGGTTCGCTGGCGGTTTGGCTCTCTCGATAGTGAGTTGGTTCTTCAAGGGAATAAAAGAGAGGCAAGTTCATAGCTGTAAGCGACATATGTTTTCGCAATGGCTTTTTGTAAAGGACCCTATACGTGTTTCTGTACAGGATCCTTCCAAAGGTTCCTTTGACGGCTTTCTGTAAAGGATCCTATATACGTTTCTGTACAGGATCATTCAAAGGTCCCTTTGTCGGTACAGGTTCCTTTGCAGGTTCATGTACAGTTTCCTACGCTAAATTCCCGCACGGGAACCGTCAAGATTACCTGTACAGGATCCTTCGAGGTTTCCTTTACGAAAAGATATGACACACCTGTCATTTTTTCGCGACCACAAGAAAATGACAGGGAAACGACAGGCAAAATGAGAGGAAAACGACAGCCGAATATGACTGGCCCTAATTGGCCATAATTTATAATAATATTGTGTAACATTATAAATTCTCGACGACTTGCAGACTTATTTGAACTTTCCTGTAAAGCTTAAAAAATCATTAGCAAGAGAAAATCATTATGGGAATTTTCATGATGAAAAACCTTTCTGTAGCCTGTTGCTAATTCCGAATTATCTTCAAACACATAAATTGTGGAATGTGTTCGATTTGCCATTTTAATGCCTTCTTATCCTTACAAGGGACTAAACTTCAGTACCACGGGCAACAATTTCAGATTATTTTCAACTTTCTTCATCCCCCAAGAAGTTCAATGCGTGCTCCTAATTCCATGATCCAACAAAGAATGGTCTCACCACGCGCATCTAAAAAAAAGTGAACCAATCATAGGGTCCGTAGGTTGCGCGTGGTGGAACCATTCTTTGTTGGATCATGGAATTGGAGCACGCAGTCAACCCAGTCAATTTGTTAAGGGAATGAAGAAAGTTGAGAATAGTCTGAAATTTTTGCCCGTGGTACTTAAGTTTAGCACTTTGTAAGGATAAGAAGTCTTTAAAATGGCAAATCGAACACATTCCACAATTGATGTATTGGAAAGATAATCCAGAATTAGCAACAAGCTACAAAGAGGTGTTTCATCATGAAAATTTCCATAATAGTTTTATTTTGCTAATGATTTTTCAAGCTTTACAGGAAAGTTCAAATGGCTTACGAATAAGTCTGCAAGTCGTCGATGATTTGCAATGTTACACGATATTATAATAAATTATGGCCAATCGGGGCCAGTCATTTTCGGCTGTCGTTTTCCTGTCATTTTGCCTGTCGTTTCCCTGTCATTTTCTTGTGGTCGCGAAAAAATGACAGAAAAAAAATGACAGGGAAAAAATTACACACCTGTCATTTTTTTCCTGTCATATCTTTTCGTAAGGGTCCTGTACAAGAATTTCCAGCTAGGTAGGCGCCCAGTCCACCGCTGATAAGAGTTTATGTTTTATGACACATTATATTAGAAACTTTTTTGCTGACGAACGAGGTATTTACAAAATCTGCTTCATTATAGGACTACCATATTCCTTTAACATATTGATTTAGATGGATGGATGAAGTTAAAAGGTATCGATCGACTGTGATTCATTATGATGCAGCATATCACCTAAGTAAAAGAAGTTTATTTGGTTAGTCTAATAAGGTCCTTAAAACGAATCGCGTTTTCGCCAGATCGAAAATACGCCTATGAGGATGCATTGTTTAATGTAATATTCAAACCACATAATCCTTAATATAAAATCTCTGAACGATATTGTTGATTTCGATTGTCACGATTATATAGTCTTTACCTGCTATGCGTGTGGCACGAGGCATCAGTGGGCTAGAAAGCAATGGAACATGTCACGATTAATCAGTTTCGCCTGCTATATGCGTTTGACACGAGGCATCAGTGCGTTAGAAAGTAATGGAACGTGTCATGATTTTTCGTTCTTCAGTTGAAGTCATTGATTCCAACGATCAATGATCAATGATCAATGCCTTGATCTGCGCTTGCTTGGATTACAGTGATGTTCATTGGCTACAGTGCGCGTCTGCATTTGAATTTTAAATCCGTACGCGAACTAGAGCCAATGAGTGTCATTCAGTCGAAGCATGCGCATGTCTTTCGGGATCACTGTTGGAAATAGTAATCGAATCGTAGTTCGAGTTCGACAATACGACAATGTGTTTCTTCGTATTTAGGTGGTATTTAGTAATGTGATCCGCGTGTCTGTATTGTAACTGCCGACTTTCGGCCAAGTTAACTTTTTACCCTAATTAAAGAACTTTAATTAATAATCAGAGTAGTCTAAAGAGAAGGGGTCTCACATGGAGAAAGAATAAGATTCTTTTCTATGACAATGAAAATTGTTTTATTCCTTATTCCTGATCCAACCTATCTATACAATTCAGTTTCTAAGCCCTAAGCTAATTTTCCAAAATATGATAGTAATCTTCAAATTAAAATGTATTTATTTTATATATCAGATTGCGTCAATGATCTAAAATCTGTTCTTTCACAGTGCCATCTGCTCCTTGGGCAGACTCAGTCTAGCGATCCTATTCTATCTTTTTAATTCAGTCTTATATTCTACATAAACCTTTCAAATATAGAACCTAAAACAAAATATTCGCGTAATGTAATAATTTGGTTTTATTTATCACTCTTTTCTCTCTTCCACTACTTTTACTCTATTAAACACAAAATAAAACCATAAGGAGGTAAGTCTAAATATGCTAATATTTTTGGTGCGCGTGCTTCGCCTTAATGGTTTTATATTTTCAATTCAATACTCAAGTTAAGAAATTCCTCCTTTTGACCAATCAGGAGGTTCCTCAGAGCTCTTTTACCTATTTTCAGAAATAGGCTGTAAATTTTATTGTTTTTATCTCACTCTTATATTTTCTCTTTCTCTGAGGAAACCTTTAACATAGGAGGAAATTCCTTGAGATATGCTTAAACAGTGGCTAACCACAAATCTTAATTGTCTTTATAAATGTATTCAATAATTTGCTCATAGACACAAAGGGAAAGATCTAAATATAATTATGACAATATGACCTGTCAATCAGGTGCAAACAAGTAAGCCCTAGGGGTGCCGTCTGGGCACGTTCGTTATAGGCAAGCTGGGCCAAAGTAGCCTCGAAAACAGGTAGGCGCTGTTGCGCAAGGATGGGAGAGCAAGGGAGAGCTTCCCAGAGCCGATTTTACTTAAAACGAATTTGAGGTATTCATGGATACTTAGTCCGTTTGCTGAAAGCGAGAAATATTTTGGTCACTCTTGGACTTTTGTGTTCAATCGTTTTAGTAGCCAGGTAGAGGAGTTGACTCCCCTATCTCCCTATAAACGGCTTGACTCACAAATGACCAATTATAAATTATTTGCTTGGATTCTGTAGACAACTTGCCCCGGTAGACCAAGACAAATTCTCGAAAATGCCAAACAAATGATTTCTTTTGAAAATATTTCTATTAATCCCCTGGCTATAGCCAGTGCACGACAATGCAAATAAAAGTGGATCTATGCCACTGAAAGAATATTTTTGTGAAAATGAAATTTAATTTCGGTGGTACTATGCCACGACAAAATATATTTGAATTTTTATTCTAGTGGGACTTTGCCACACTTTAAACAAAAATGCTTTTCAAAATACGCTCTGCGAAACTCGAAAAAATTCTATAATCTCAAAGTAAACTCGTAAATCGCTGCTCAAATTAAATGGCCTTTTCGAGCCTTTTGGACTTAGAATTTAATCGCTTACACACACTGAATGAATTGGGAGACAAGAATAGGGAATAGATTCCCAAGTCTTCTCTCTTGTGTTCACTCTTTGCGATCTGCGCTTTTCAGCCACAAGATCTAAAATGCCGTCTTTCGGCTGTGGAGCTCTTTTTATTTGTTCGCTCCCATTCAGTCTCCGACGCTTACGCAACTAAGCCAGAGTGGGAGTTTTCCGCGTCTGCGCCTCCCTCTCTCTCTCTCTCTCTCTCTCTCCTGAGTGATGCAACTTTTCAGAGGCATCACGCAGGAGTTAGCTCTTTTGCCTGTTTTCAGGCCACCTCTGTAACTCGCAGGTTACTGTATACACTATGAATGAATGATGAATAGTGATGGGCACTGCTCGGCCTGAAGCCCGGCAATTTGGTGTATGGAACTCCAATGCGTCAGTCTGTACTAAATCGTATCTATCAGCAGTAAAATGACTTTAATATGGACGCATCTGTTTATTTTTTAACAATGCTGAGATTGGTGTATATTAAAGTTTATTTATTTAATTTAAAATTAGTAACTTCGATTTTCATTTGGGGTACTCAAATACCCCACCGGCCCTATCTAGGGTTAATACCTGACTTGACTGGTAATGTCCGTTCATGGCGGTAAAAGTTGTTAAAACGCGGTCAGACCCACCCTGCAAAAAAGATTCATTTAAAATCGATTGTCTCCAATTCAAAAATAAAATCGTCAATAGACCATTTTCCCTGGCGGACCGAACGAACGGAGCGGATACGCTACAGCGTATCCTTATAGTATCCACATCGTATCCTCTCCGTATCATGCAAGAAAAACTCATTAAAAAAGGAAGATGAACATTTCACTTGTTGAAATTCGGATTCTACGTAAAATTTTACGTTAAAAGGTCACGGAGTAATCGCAATAGTTTTTCTTGCAACATTAAAAACTTTAAAAAAATATAATACATATTGATAACGTGGGCTGAAGGCGACTTCAAACGCATCGTCGACGGATAACGCCTATGAAGTACTACTGAATGACGATGCGTTTGAAGTCGCCTTCAGCGCACGTCATCGATAAGTATTATATTTATTAAAAGTTTTTAATGTTGCAAGAAAAACTATTGCGATTACTATGTGACCTTTTAACTCAAAATTTCACGTAGAATCCGAATTTCAACAAGTGAAATGTTAATCTTTCTTTTTTGATGAGTTTTTCTTGCATGATACGGAGAGGATACGATGTGGATACTATAAGGATACGCTGTAGCGTATCCGCTCCGTTCGTTCGGTCCGCCAGGGGGTGAAATGCAATTCAAGTGAAATATGGTGAATTGCATTTAATATCCAATTTTTGAATCGCAATTGAAAAATTTGTCAGTGAATTCAATTAAATGTCTGCAACTGCAGTTAATTGTAGATATGCAATAGAACCAGTGTGCGGTCTATTGCACTGAATTGTTTCGCAAGCCAATGAAACGTCTTTTGAATTTAATTGACGACTTTCAATTCAAGAAGAATTTTGTAAATGGCTTTATATTATCCAATAGAGGTTCATGTGAAAATGGAGATTGGTCATGCGATGCATCTAATTGCATTGAATCGCATATAAATTTATCGACCGGAATTTGTTTTATATTGGAGTTTTGCAATAAAATCTTAATTTATTGAGTAATAAAATAATACGTTAATAAATAGTATAAATGCAAAGATTGAAGTGGTTAATTGATAATAAGGAATAAAAGTTGTTTTATAATTTGAATAAAGTCCAGAGGGCGACCACTGAGCTATGGGACTCAATGATAATTTTTTACAACGGATCCTTTATGCCGAGCGCGTTGGTTAGAGCTCACGAATTCGATTGAATAGGCCAGTCTTTAACTGCATTCGCGCTGGCCAATTCTGGCGAATTGGGACTTGACTTAAAATCTCGCGAATTAAAATGAATTGGCGGGCACTGAAAATAATTCGTGCTGACGTATTCAAATAAATTAGATCCCCTAAAAATGTTTAGCTGAATTCGGGCGAAGAATACTTGAAGACTTTATTACTTTTGAGGAATTTGCACGAATTCACCACCATGTCCAATTCGAGATTGTCGCAAAGCAAGATTCACGGGGGCCCCTGGCGAATTCTTCTGAATTTGTCTTAAGTAGTTTCTTTTTACTGGGATAGTTCTACCAATTGCATTTAATTGCAAATGCTCATTTCAACATTTCCATTTAAAGACAATTGGTCTTTTTTATTTGCAGGGCAAATATCTCCATGAGGAAAGTTTTTTTTAAAGAGAAAAGTGGTTTGGTCGTTAGGACATACCCTAAGCTAAACTTGTGCACAAGGTTTTTTGGTTCTAAATGTTCCAGCTATTCTCAAAATAATAAAAATGCCAAAAAGCTGAGCATAGCAGACGACACTTTCGACAGCTTCGCGCGAGTTAGTAGTATGCTAAGTTATTTTAAATAATAATTCAATGCACATGGCACTTATACATTAAGTTAAGTACTGTGTATCGTATAGGTCAGGGCTCTCCAGAAGGCAGCCATTGGCTGCAAAGATTGGCAGTGGCAGTCACGAGACTAGGTCAAACCAGCCCTCTCAAATTTTCGTCCAAATTTTCCTTTGACTCGTCCCTAATCCTTCACGGTAAATTACAGTTTGAAATGAAAAAATGAAATGTATTGTGAATTCAAGTAGAAAAAAATCAGACCCTTCGGTGTGAACAATAAGCCGCAACGAACCGTGACCGTAACGACCTTAACCCTTTTCAGGATTCCTGGAAATCGAAGAAAAAAATGACAGAAAAACTTCGTGGCAGCCGTGCACTTGCCGTGGCAGACACAACCTGCTGAAAGTGGTAAGCCTTGGTATAGGCTATATTCCCTAAATGAAAATACGGTTTTTTTTCTTCAAATAAAATAAAATTAATATCTTATTATTATGAATTTAGATTTATGAGTAATTTTGGTAAGTAATTTATTATTTGTTATTATTTATATGTGAAAAGAAGTTTTAGCGCTTTTAGTCATATTCCAAAATATTTTGAAGGATTTCAAATATCTTAGGG
Organism: Andricus quercusramuli; assembly: GCA_932178445.1. Classification (NCBI taxonomy): domain Eukaryota; kingdom Metazoa; phylum Arthropoda; class Insecta; order Hymenoptera; family Cynipidae; genus Andricus; species Andricus quercusramuli. The sequence continues at coordinate 361,499 of CAKNXH010061551.1, forward strand.
TATTCTGAAAGATCCTAAGAATTTTTAAATTCATAGGGTTTGAATTATTTTATGTTATTTTAAAAGATTCTAAGGCATTTTTAATAGCTTTAAAATGTTTAAATTTATTTCAAAAGATTTCGCAGTATATGAAAACTTTAAGAGTATTTCCGAAGATTATATAAATATTTAATTGATTTCAGAGGATTTGAAATATTTTAAAGTATTTAAAAAGATTCTAAAGCATTTTCAATAAATTTCAAAAAAATTTCATGGGGCATTGTATCAAAGAGTTTCCTAAATTTTCGAAAATATAGATCGATTTGATGGGACCTATGCCAGGTTTTAGAGTATATTAAAAGACTCCAAGGAATTTTCATTTGATTTCGGTAACCTGATAGGATTTGAAATGATTAAAAATATTTCAGGGTACTTCAGAAGATTTCGAAGCACTTACAAGAGATTTACAAATTGCAAGGCATTTCAAAAGATTTTAAAGTTGTTGAAATATCTTAGGGTATTTTTAAAAGATTTCAGTAATTTGAAGTGATTCAATTCTTTCTCTTTTTTTCTCCGTTATTTGTCTCTAATGAGCCGAAGAGGAGGTAGTTTGGAAACATATTTTTCATTTGTGACTGTATTTGATGCTCTTTTTGCATGAAATTATTCATAAGAAAGTAGATTTCATTTCGATTTCAAATAAAAAGAAAAACGATTCTCACTATTTTAGGGCTTTTTAAAAGGGAACTTTGAGAAGATTAGAAAAAATGCTAGGAATTTCCAAGGATTTGACTGATTTTAAGGTATTTGAAAAATTTGCATTGGGTATTAAGAAGTTTCCTGGAATTTCGGAAAATATGGAACGATTTCGTAGGGCCTATTATGATATCCCGGAAAATCCTAAGTGATTTTGTAAGATGTCCGAGGATCTCAATGATTTTAAGGGGTTTTGAAAGCTCACAAGGTATTTTGATAAATTTTCCAGGATTTCAGGTTATATGATCAGATTTCATGTAATTTTAAGGGATATTGTAATATTTCAATAGATTTCTAAGAATTTATTCACAAGAATTCATGGATTTCGTATGATTTCAACAAGATTTTCAAATATTCCAAGGTATTATCAAAGATTTCAAAGAATTTGAAAGATTTTAGGATATCCTAAAAGAATCCAAGCAATTTTCGATTAATTCAAAAAATTTGAAATATTGAATGTATTTTTAAAAACCAAAGGAATTTCTAAGAGCTTTAATACATTTCAAAGCATTTCAAAAGATTTTAAAGGATTTGAAATATCTAAGGGTATTTTTAAGAATTTCAAGGGATTTTCAAGAACTTTACAAAGTTTCAAGTGATTTCAAGAGCTTCCAAAGAATTTGAAATATTTAAGGGAATTTTAAAAGGTTATAAAGTAATTTATAATTAAAACTTTAAATCAATATACAAATTTTCTTTGTTTTTGAAGCATTTTAAAAGCTTTCTCGGTTTTTCAATAAATGTCAAGGATTTTAAGAAGTATCGTCAGATTTAATAGAAATGCACGAGATTTCATTTCGAATTCATCCTGAATTCTTATGAATTTTTTGGATTTTTTTTTTAATTCACGTGAATTTATTAAAATTCATTTAAGTTTACTGAAGACAAAGTATTTTTTTCTTATTTCTTTTTATTTTTTGTTTAATTCATCTGAAAGTCGGCACTTCATCAAATTTCTTTTAATTTCCTAGAATTTTTCTAAACTTATTTTAAACCTACTGAATTCAATGCATTACTTCATATTTTTTATTCGTCTTGAATTTCACTGAATTCATTAACTGAAATCAAGGAAATTTTTGGGATTTTTTTCAATCTTTCTAAATTTACGTTAAATTGTTTTGAGCTCTGATGAAATTATCCTGAATTCTCTAAAATTTACCTGGAATTTGTATGGATTACATCGAGTTCTTTGAAATTCTTTTAAATTCAAAAGGACATTAGTTCCATTAGTAATCCTCATAAGTCACTGTTAGTCACTTTTTGGGTTGGGATTCAATAGTCAGGAATTTTGAAAAAATGGCAGAAGTCAGAGAATTTCTGTAGAAAGAACTTCAAGTCTCTATCAAAAGTAATTAGGGCTGCCGAACAGTCATTTTCAGAATTTTATTGAAATCATTTAGAATAATTCAAAAGATTCCAAGACATTTTTTAAATAAATTTCAATAACTTGAAAGGACTTTGAAGATTTAAGATTTTTTTGTTTGTAATTCCAAGGAATTTTCAAGAGCCTCAAAAAGTTTCGAAAAATTTTGAAAGATTTGAAAGGATTTAAAAGATCCTAAAGTGTGTTTAAAGATTTTAATGCATTTTGAAGATGTTATCAATTTTTTTTAAACTTTTAAAGGCTTTTAATATCTTCAAGAGAAATGAACACTTTTTTCTGGAGTTTTCAAGAATTTTGTAGAAATTCGGAATATATGGAACTATGTCATAGGACCTGCAAGGTTTCAATATATTTCAAAATATTTAAATGAATTTAATGAGATTTCCGAAGATTTCAATGATTTTAATGGAGTTTGAAAGCTCTCAAGGTATTTTAATTAATTTTACAGAATTCAAGAATATATTATAAAATTCATTCAACTTCACGGGATTTTATAATGTTTTAATGTATTTTAAAGAATTCGTTCGCAAGAAGTGAGGGTTTTTGTAGGCTTTTACAGATTTGAAGCGATTTTCAAATATGTTTTGCAATTAACTTGAAATAATTTAAAATTCACCCTGAATCATTACGAATTCATTCAGAATTCTTTAATTATCTCTTTCCATTTTTTTCCAATTACCTGAATTCTTTTTAATTGATTCAATTCTGTTCAGTCCAATCAACATTTTTTTTAATTTTCAGTTTTTGTTTAATTCGTGTTGATGCACATAATGTCTTCTAGTCACTTTTTGAATTAGAAATTAGTCTTGCCGCAAAAAACGTCAAATTAAAAATTATTGATTCACATTCACTATTCGAAGGTATTGTATTTTTTCGAATATTCGTATATTCGAATTCGAATACTTGACAATCCGACGTTTTTTGTAGGGCACTTTTTTCTGCTTTTTCGGTTTGAATATGTAACTTTTTAAAAATAAATTCAAGCTGTGACAGCCTTTAGAATAATATATGTAGTATTTGCAAATTCAGGTCTCGGGCTCAACACACTATCAACACTTTTTTTTAAAGCGATGACGTTGTTTTGCTACTATTTCAAAAAAATACACTAAAGACACTATTTTCAAATAAAAAACACGACTTTATTAACCAAAAAAGATTTTTCAAACAATAAAAAAAATGTCATAAAAAATGTTGATTTTTCAAGCCACGGCTTGAAAAATCAACATTTTTTATGACCTTTTTCTGCATTTTTTTAACATGTTTCTGCAGAAACATGAGCTTTCAACACAACTGTTAAATGTTCAACTAAATATTTAAATTTTTAATCAAAAAGCTGAATTTTTAAACAAGAAGATTAATTTTCTATCAGAAACGAAGAATTTTGAATGAAATATCTACATAAATTTTCAATCAACTGTGTAAATTTTCAACTAAAAAGATTAATTTTCTACCAAAAAGACGAATTTTTAAAAAATGACATAAATTCCCACCTAAGTACTTTGAGCAGTGGATGTGATGATATTTCAAATTTTATTTAAACCAAAAACTTTGTGCAACGTTTATTTATTATTACTTATATAACATATAAAATTTATAAGCTGGGCCAGTAGACGTCAGAAATATCAGGATCTGCAGGTGGTTGTTCGATTTGAATCAAACTTTGTAAAATTATAATGATTTACTTTATACTTTCAATCATTTTATGAACAATATTTTACATACCATTCTTGTCTATAGAAAAAATCAATGTAAAATTAGACATGTTTTACAAGAACAGTTGCAGAATATATCAGGTAGAAAATATTTTTCTTGGTTAAATTATGCGATACCTCAAAATAAATTATTCTATAGACAGGATAATTTTCTTCTTATAATAAAAGAATTTACATATTTTTACGTAAACAACAACAGATTCGATAAAAATGTTCACGTATAAAAAAGTTATACTAAAATACAGTTTACTTTTTCGTAATAATATATGTTATAACGAACAATTCACGATTTATTTCAGAAATAATATTTCTTTTAATTTATAGAATTAAAAATTTCATTACGGCGATATAATTTACAAATATAAGTTAAGTATTGAACAAATTTAAGAGTAAATTATAATAAATTGAATTTTAATTATATTCACAATCCTTTCCAGATGATAATGATGGCAGAATCTACCTACAAATAAATTATGAGAAATCTATTTTTTTCTCCTTCAACAGAGAAAAAAATGAAAAGGAGCTCTTTATTGGAGGCTACAGACATCATCATACTTGGTGCCTTCTAATTATTTTATACAAATATTTTGTGACATTAATTAAATATAAATAACATAGAGAAAATAAGTAGTGAGATCATTCTTTTCTACACAAAAAAATTAAAAGGCGCGCGCAAGACTACTAGTATGAAGGAAATTTTACTCGCGGGACCAAAGCGATTTTTTCGAAAAATATTCTTGTTTTTTTTTTGTAATTGAAAATTGGGCACCTTTAAGATGCAACGCGCCAATTAACACTGTATGCCGGGCTGCAGTCAACACGTTAGTTTTAAGTTGCATAAAATGTTGAAGTACTGGTTTTTCGTCGCTTAGAGTGATATATAATATATAATAATATAATATAATAAAATGATGAAAATAAATAATAATAACATATAATGATAATTTTTCGAAAATATATATAATATAATATCCTCCTTTTTGTAAGTGAAGAAGTTTTTTTTTCTTAATATATCAACCTACAGTGTTTGAAATAATGAATTAATAAATGATAATAAATTGACAAAAAGTAAATATAAATTAAATTAAATTTAAATATAGAGAGCCTCGGTGGCTCAGTTGGTTAGGCGCTCCGACTTCACGTCAGAGGTCCGGGGTTCGAGGCTTGAGCCGGTACGTCTGAAAATTAGGCGCACTATTCTCATAAGATAACTTTATTGCACTACAAAAATGCGCCCGTTACTGATGATATATACCGGGATAGTCCCGTGCAGACTAATAAAAAAAATCAACTATAACCAAAAATGCCTCCGACATATGCGGCTGTAACCATCTTAAGCCTGAGACAATGATATAATAATATATATAATAAAATATAATGATAATTTTTCGAAAATATATCTAATATAATATACTCCTTTTCCGGTAAGAACGTTTTTTTTACCAATAAAAACGACGCCCAATTTTCAATTTCCAATAAAAATAGCATTTTTCGAAAAAATCGCTTCGATCCAGCGAGTAAAATTGCCCTTAAATTATGCGGTTTGGATATTATATTAAATAATGCGTCCTCATAGACGTATTTTGGATTTGGCGAAAATGCGAGTCGTTTTAAGGGCAGCTTTCCCATGCAAATGGAAAACGCGTGCTCTTTAATTGATGAAGGCCATGTCTTTCGCGACTTGGTATCCTTGCATATCGACACGTTCGATCGACATAATCAGATGTACGCAGAAGATTGTGCGTACCTGCGTACGTGGCACGTGTCCGGAAATTAGCAATCCCACATTAACAATTATCTTATGCAATCAACTGTATCTGATGTTTATATTTACTACTGTCAGTTGCATAAGATTATTTGCAATAATACTTTAGTGCCTCCCCAAATACTTCTTATAATGAGTTTGGGATTAACCAGCCTTAGTCTATAGGTAATAATTCATTGTTATTTTATAGAGATTAAGCAACATAACTTGCAAAAGTAACTTTAGAAGTAAATGGTTATGGTTATATGTATAAAGATGGTTATAAAATGTATTTTGAACGTGAGATAAAAAATATGTGTACATTAAATGAATGCATAATACATTTGAATTCTTTTACTTTGCTTCTCTATTGAAGGTTCCTGTTATTTTTTCCCTGCACGCAGAAAACGTATTTAGTAAGCTTTACTCGACTGAGTTGGGTAAAACCTGGAGGCATTCGGGGAAACTTTCAAATGCAGTTGAGTAAAATGAATTCTATTTAGAAAAAAACATATTCCTTTGAAATCGGAACTCGAACAGCAGACCCTTAGGATTTAAATTCAACACTCTAACCACTGCGCTACGAAATTTGATAACTAGTTCTTCTTTTTCGAGTATTTGCACTTCAAACCAGTCATGGTCACTAGGGTGGCCCTTATTTTTCACTTTTTGAATTTCTCTGCTCTCACCCCCCACTTTTGACTGAATGCCAACAAAAATCTCCTTCAAATTTGAGTAAAATCGGTTAATATTTAGGGGTGGCGCAAAGACCATGAAGGTTCCCATTGATTTAACATGAGAAAAAGTTAGCTTTTTGTAAATCTAATATTTAAAAGCGGTAATATGTCACAAAGAAGTCCGTTTTTTAGTATTATGTTCAGAATTCTTCAGTTCATTCTTTAGTTTATTGACGCTCCTTAAAAGTTTAAACTAGCTGTGAATTCGATCTCGAGTGTTTCCACTTTGTTTGTATTTATAATTATATTGTGCTCATTTCACGAGCACTTTGCTTCCCGTTAGCAAATGTATTTGCTTCCTCATAGAGGAAGCATTAGATATTTTTTTCAATAATAGACAAACCGAAGTCTTCATTTTGCTCAATTTAAAAATAGAAATTTACCAAAAGTGAGAAATTACAGAATAATACAAAAATGTTTTAAATAAAAAGACAAATCAGACAAATCAAATCTTTGGTTCGAAATAATAATTTTTTGAGCTGGGAAAGGGAAAGGAAAAGTTCTGTCGCACCCTATCCCTTTCCCAGCTTTATGATTTCTTCACAAAAATTGTGATAATATTACTCTATTTGAAAATTTATGATCAAAAAGTCTTTTCTATTCAAGCATCAACTTTAAATTATGTCGATGAAAAAAGTTTTTTTGTTTGAAACTAATGATTCAGATATTATAAATGAGCAGAACTTCCCTAATCTTCAATAAATTGTATTATTATTATTATTATTATTATTATTATAGATCAAGCAATTTGCCTTGAATCAAGAGATTTTTTCCGTTCTTGCATCAATTTTGAATTATGTTACTGAAAAGAGGTTTTACTATGAAAAACCGTGTTTTCAAATATTATGCAATATCACAATTTCCATACTCTTCAATAAAATGTCTTAATATTATAGGTCAATTGATTCGTCTCGAATCAACACATCTTTTCTGTTCTTGCATCAACTTTGAATTATGTTAATGAAAAAAGTTTTACCACAAAAAAACGATTTTCAAAATATATAAATTACCATAACTTCCCTACTCTTTGATAAAATGCATTATTATTATAGGTCAATCGATTCGTTTCGAACGAAGGAATCTTTTATATCGTTGCATCAACTCTGAATTATGCTAGTGAAGAAAGTTTTACTATAAAAAACCGATTTTAAAAATATATAAATTACCATAACTTCCCTACTTTTCAATAAAATGTATTAATATTATAGGTCAATAGATTCGTCCCGAACCAAGGAATCTTTTACATTCTTGCATCAACTTTGAATTATGCTGATGAAAAAAGTTTTACTATGAAAAACCGTATTTTCAAATATTATGCATTACCATAGCTTCCTTACTCTTCAATAAAATTTATTAATATTATAGGTCAATCGATTTGACTCGAATCAACACATCTTTTCTGTTTTTACATCAACATTAAATTATGTCAATGAAAAAAGTTTTACTATAAGAAACCAATATTCAAAATATATAAATTACCATAACTTCCCTACTCTTTGATAAAATGCATGATTATTGTAGGTCAATCGATTCGTTTCGAAACAAGGAATCTTTTATATTCTTGCATCAACTCTGAATTATGCTAAAGAAAAAAGTTTTACTATAAAAAACCGATTTTCAAAATATATAAATTACCATTACTTCCCTACTCTTCAATAAAATGTATTAATATTATAGGTCAATCGATTCGTCCCGAACCAAGGCATCTTTTATATTCTTGCATCAACTTTGAATTATGCGAATGAAAAAAGTTTTGCTATAAAAAACCGATTTTTAAAATATTATTGAGTGCTAGAAAAAAATGCAATACATATTTTTTGAAATCCTTCGGTCAGTTTCAAGATATTAGTGAGGAAAATTAGCTCTCCAAATTTCATCAATTTATCTGCAACGGTTTTCTAGTTATCGTGTTCACAAAAAAGCGTGACATCCACACATCCATACATCCACACATCCACACACACACACATCCGGACAATTGCTTAGAACATTGTATTAGACATTTTTAAATTAGGGAGGGTTCAATTAAATGAATTTAAAAAATTTGAAAAATGTTACCATTACAAAGCTTCCTCTATGAGGAAGCAAAAGAATAAATAATCATCGATCGGTAGTTTGAGAATATTCAGTCATTTTTAACTAATATTCAATAGTTTGAACAATTTTAATTTGTTTAAATATTTGTTTTTTTCAGTTTACTCGCGAAATGAACGTATTTTCTAGACTTTGTGAGTTATTTAATCAATGATAACAATAAAATAATTTGTTTAAATAATTCTACAATTATTCAAATAATACTTTTTTTCAAGTATATATTTTACCTTAAAAAGAGCAAGATAAACATTTTATCTCACTAAATTTTCGACAAATTCCAATTTTTTTAAGTACTAATTTGTTCATTATGAATACTTGTAGATGTTTAAACAATTTGAAATTTTTAAACAATTTTAATTTCTTCAAACATTGAAGAGTATTCTCAAAATGCAAAGTAGAACACAACATATATTTCAATTGTTAAAACATCTACGAATATTAATAATAAACAAATTTGTACTTATTAAAATTTGTCGAACATTCAGTGAGATAAAATGTTTCTCCCGCTTTTTTTAGGTGAAATATATATTTGAAAAAATACGTATCATTTGAATAATTATAAAATTATTTAAACAAATTATTGTATTGTTATCATTGATTAAATAACTCATAAGGTCTAAAAAATACGTTCATTTCAGGAGTGAACTGAAAAAAGCCAAATATTTAAACAAAGTGAAATTGTTTAGACAATCAAATATAAGTTAACAAATAACTGGGTATTCTTAAATTACCGCTCAATTATTATTTTTTCTTTTAACTTTCAAAAGGCGTCAATAAACCGAAATATTACGTCAAATTAAAATTTGTCACCTATATGTGGTTTCCTTTGGGGAACCATAAGAGTGGCTCAAAATCATTCAACCTCAAAATTTATGATTGATTCTTATTCTCCTACGAATTTTCAACAATATACTAAAACACGGAATTATTTGTAACATATTATCGCGTTTAAATATTAGATTTACAAAAAGCTTACTTTTTCCCATGTTAAACCAATGGGAAACATCAATGGATTTTGTTCAAATTTCGAGGAGATTTTTTTTGGCATTCAAACAAAAGTGGGGGGGGGAGGGGTGTGAGAGCAGAGAAATTAGAAAAAAAATCTACCTAGTATAAATAAGAACCACCCTAATGGTCACGTCCCTCTTTCACGCTCTGTTTCATGCAAAATAGTTTCATGTTCTATCAAAATAATGTCAAACTTTCCAATAATGCCTCTATATCCCAGTTATATGCAAATTTTGGGTAATCTTCCTAAAATCGATTTTCTATCACGACATGTAAAGTTGTAAAAAAGTAAAGAACCCACCCAAAGAAAAAAACTGGGGGTTCGGTAATGCTGCGGCTAAAGTAGCAATTGGCAGCCTTTATAACTGAGACTCCAATGGAACTCTTTTTAAGGGTTCCTTTTTAGTTCGTTGATATGCGATGAAAGTTTTAAACATAACCTTAGAAACTGCCATATTTCATGTCATGTCCATTATCTTCCTTCCAAGAATGACTAATCTCTATAATATTAGTACATGGAGAAAATTTGTTCATTAAAATTTACCCAATTAGTTAGGTAAATGGAGGACATTACTGCATTTAGATAAAGTTTACAATTATTTTAGGATTTAATACAAAACAGAACTATAAATAATACAAAAGAGTTATGTAAAATCTCAAATCCAAAAGTGAAAATTCTGATATGTAATAATTGATATAAGGGTTGTATTATTTGAATACCAGTATATTATAAAATAACGCGAAGTATTGTAAATTTTTATCAAATGAATGATATAAAGTTTACTTTTGTCTGATATTAAAGATTCACTTAGAAGAAAGTATAGATTGCAGAATTTTTTAAGAGATTCTCATTTTCATTAGGAGAGGAATTACACAACAGTGAGGTAAAATGAGAGTCGCTAGGGATGTCAACATTCTCAGGGCTGAAGTTTAAAGCCAATTCCCCCGTAGACACTTTAACATTTTTAAGTTTCGGTTCATATTGTAGAATTTGAGTAAATATTCAAATATATAGACTATCCTGTTCTCCGAGTAGATAATGGGTAAAAAAATTTTGGTATGGGATTGATCTAGGAAAACATCTGTGAAATCGTATGGGAGTGATCTCTCAGATAGTATAGTAAAAGTATGCCATTTGAGACGATCCCATACTTCATGTATATTTGAATGAAGTATAGTGGATGTATAGCTCAAATATATCTAAAGTATAACAATGTATAGTTGAAGTATAGGGGAAGTATTTTGAAAGTATATCTGAGAAGTATAGCTGCAGTATAGATAATGTATAGCTGATGTTCAGTCAAAGTATAGCTGATGTATATCTTTTAAGTATAGCTCAAGTATGTACTTCATGTCTAAAGTATAGAAAAAGTATGGCTACAGTAGGTACAGCCAAATCGTTACTGATGATAGATAATCAGTTATCTGAAATACATGAAAATAGAGATCCAGAATCATGATTTTCATAATTTCAAAGGATATTGTTTAAAAATTCTAAAATAAGTAAAATGCTATTAATATTATGTTTATAAGATTCAAAGATTCTGGATCTCTTACCAATATATATGACATAAGAGTCATATAAGTAGTCCGTTATATATCCCTTGAATATTGTATATCCTCACGAACAATATTCAAAATATAGTTGACTTGCGAAATAAATTTCAATCGCGAACTTTTGAAATTTTTAGACGAGCTGTCATTCATGATACATTGTGTTTTATCACGTTGCTAGGATATCTTGAAGAACAAATGAGTGCAATTCTATGTCCGATACTTCTGCCATACTTAAGTATAAATGAAGTATAATCTGTACTTCAGCTATACTTAAGTATAGATGAAGTATATCCTATACTTCAGCTATACTTAAGTATAGAAGAAGTATATCCCATACTTCAGCTATACTTTAGCTATACTTTAGATATACTTCAGCCATACATCAGCTATACTTTAGATATACTTTATCTATACTATTTCAATATACTTGAAGTATGGGATCGTCTCATTTACCATACATTTTTTATACTTTGGGAAGTCAATGATTGATCACTCCCATACTTATGATTTTTACTCGGGTACTCATTAAGTCACTAAATAAAAGTAGAATGTATTTAAAAATTGACGTATAAAGATGCGGGTGATGAAAAAACATCGAACGACACTGGATAACTGACTTCGAACTTCGAGGCGGTAGATCCCCGAAGACTAATGTTTAAAAACAAGGTTGAATTTCTAACAAAATAAGTGAATTTTCAACTTGAAAAGATCAATTTTCTAGTAAAAATGAAGTATCTACCTTTTTCGTTGTAAAAATGATTTTTTACAACAAAAAAAAACATATTTTCAATAAAATTTGTTCAATTTTCAACAAAGGAAATAAAGTTGCAACTAAAATAGTGCATTTCCAAACAAAAACAAACAAAAAACAACATTTCACCAATCAGGTAAATTTCCAACCAAAAAGATGAATTTTCGATGACAAAAAGACAAATTTTCAACTAAAAAATAAATTTTAAACAAAGGATAGAATAGTTTAATTTTCAGAGAGAGAAATAAGTTTGTGAACAAATAAAATGAATTTTCAACAGAATACTTACATTTTCAACCGAAAAGACGTAATGGCTATAAAAGAATCGAAAAATTGAGTATATTTAAATTTTTAGTTGGAAAAATTTATTTTTAAAATTTTATCTAAAAAAGTTAATTTTCAATATAAAAAATAATTTTCTACTTTAGAAATGAAAATTTCAAATAAGAAGATTAATTTTCTACCAAAAAAGAATAATTTTTAAGAAAATATATAAATTTTCCATCAACATTTTTCATTTTTAATGGAATTTTCAACCCAATAGTTGCCTCTTCAACCTAAAAGGTTGAAAATTACCAGAAAAAAAATAAAATTTCAACTAAATGGATGAATTTGCAACTAAAAACATACATTTTTAACAAAGTATAGAATAGTTTAATTTTTATTTAGAGAAATAAGTTTTTAGCAAATAAAATGAATTTTCAACTGAACAACTGAATTTTTTTACTAAAAAGATTAAATTCGAATGTAAAAGAATCTCGATAAGAAATTTAGTTAAATTTTTTGTTTAAAAAATTAATTTTCAATAAGAAAAAAATTGTTTCCACCAAAGAAATTAAATAAAATACATGAATTTTAACTAAAAAGGTTAATTTTCTACAAAAAAAGACAAACTTTCAACAAAATAGATAAATCTTTAACTGAAAAAGCTAAATATTTAACAAAAAATATATTAGTTAAATTTGCAGACAGAGAAATAAGTTTTTGAGCAAATAACTTTAATTTTCGTAGAAGTATTTAAATTTTCAAGGAAACAAATAAATTCTCTACCAAAAAGATAAAATTTCTATAGAAAAATTTCAAAACAAAATCGAGTTGACTTTTTAGTTGAAAAAAAATTAATATCAATAAAAAAAACTAATTTTCCACCAAAAGAAAGAATTGTAAGTAAGTGGAAAAAGTTGTCATTCATATTGAATTCACTGGAGGAATTTCCTCGCTATAATAAGGAAACTCCTGTAAATCATGTACAACGTTCTCAAATAATATAAGATTTTGTGTAAAATCTATTAAAAAATGTTGGAAAATGAACCGAGTTCTTTTTCTAAAGAAAGGGTAATTAGTGTGCGCATAGCACGCATAATGTTCTATTATTTTTAAAAAGCAGACCATGCAAAAGTTTAAAGTATTGAAAATTAAATAATTTAAATTTTCAAGGTTAGAAAATTTCTAATAAAAAATTATTCAATGTTTTTATTTACCTCCTAAAAATTTATAAGCCCGCTGATTAATAAAATGTTACAATAACAAATTTCGATGAAACGGGGACCAGCTATTTTTTTGTACGGCCCTGACGTACTTGTACTTTAACTTTATAGCCGAGATTTTTTTCTCGATGTTCTAACTGTTAGGTTAGCCGTGAGGTTTAGTTATTAGCCATAGAACGCGTTAACCGTAGCTTAGGTGGTTCGAAACCCGTCACAGCGTTTGCGATTTTTAATAGCGTTAATATCGTTAGAAGCGTGCGACTATATCGTATGTAATGTATCGTAATTTAATGTAATTGTTTAAGTTAAATTGTGTATATGTACCAGCAATATACTTATGAATTGTATGATATGTATAAGCATGTGTTTGTTAGTAGTAGATGACCTTCCACAGAATCAGTTTGTAGCAAGAATGTTTTTTTTTTGCTGGCGCACGAAATTTTACATGACTGGGATGTAGAATTCACATATTTAGAGAGGTAGACTTTGTTTTCTAGGATTGAAACTGTACCTAACAGTTCGACTCATTTCACCTAACTGGTAGGTAATCGACATCTCATTTTACCCAACTGTCAGGTAATCTCTAATATCTTGTTGTATTATTTCTTACTGAATCGCGAATTAAATTTTAATGAATTTATATTAATAATTCATATTTTCACATCAAATATTACCCTATTTCATTTTACATGACTGAAAGTGAAATTTTAATATAATGCCGTAATGTCCTCCGTTTACCGAACTAAGTTATGCAAAATTTAACACACAAATTTTCTCCGTGTAATGTCCTTTAGTTTTAAGTATTTTTTATTTTATTCTTTTCATGTATACGTTTGTTGGTTTCTACATATCTGAATTTCCCTCTTCCATAAGCGATCGACAAACATTAACCATTCGACTAAACCTTACTTTCCCTAATTATCCCGAATATTCTAGTCTCAATAATAAGACTTCAAGTAATGCCTGACGAACTCAATCCTGAGGTTTTTTCAATCTGAAAAATAACATACCTTCTACAGCATCATTTTTAAAAGAAGCGCTTGCATTCGCCTAAATATTTGGCCAGGTAAGTGGAAAAGTGCAGAAAACCAAAGAATCCCAAGTGCAGCCGGTTACGGAGAGAGGAGTTTGGATGTAGAGATTTGATAACATCGAGTACCCAAATTCATCCTCGGTGTCAAACGTCCCGCTCAACGGCAGTAAAACGCAGTGAAGAATAACGAACGGTCATGAGCGCTGACCGCACCCTTTCGTGCTTAAGGTGCTTCCCCGGGCTTGATTTTTAGCCCATATATTACAAATGACAACTTTTCTCCTACAGGGATGAATTGTTTGATGTAATATTTTAACCACATAATCTAAAGAGCAAAATACGATTCCGCTTAGAGCTCTTTTTTCGAAAAGTGGTCTTGTTTTTTTTTAATTAATTGAAAATATAGTGGATTTATGCGCCTGGGAACGATTAACCCGCCACGGAGAGAGTACACATGATGAATTGAGAACAGGGGCTCCCCGCCTGTTTTCGGTTCATCATGGGTACTCTCAAAGTAGTGGAGGGGTGCTCGTTCCCAGGCGCATAAATCCAGCATATTTTTGATTAAAAAAAAAAAAAAAAACAAGGCCATTTTTCGAAAAATGGTCTCGTATTGAGAAATACGACATCGTATATGATGTCGTAAGTTGGGATAGTATACGATGCGGTTTATGATTTTCAGAAAATTGTTAATTAACAAAATATAAATGTAAGCATAAATATTCAACATATATAATTTAAAAAAAAAGAGTTAAACAACCACCGCAGGGTCCAACTAAGAGCAACCGCCATCTAAAAAATTTCAATAGCCCCCAGTAGAACCGCGGTCAGTCACACCTATGGCCACGTCTCACAACCGTGAGATGGGTGGTCACAGGGCACGACGAATTCACAACGATAGGCCGGCGAAACCCTCGTGTGTCTTGAGGACACGAAGCGACCCAAGGATGATTTAAGATCTTGATATCTCTCCTCTTTTTCTTTCTCCTTTGCAGTGATGTTGTATTCGGATGGAGCCGAGAATTCGATCACGAATATAGTTCGTTTCTCGAAGTCTTGGAGAACAATGTCAGGCCTCGAGTGCGCAACGGAGACTGCTGCCCGAAAATCGTAGTTCCAGAAAATCTGGCACTTCTCGTTTCGGACAATTGACTCTATATCCCTTGGAGCGTTCGGCAGGGCAGGGTCGCGACCAACACCGTAAGAGCGACAAAGATGGTAATAAAGCACTCTTAGGGCCGCATTATGTCATTTTCTATTAAAAATTATTTGTGAATGATTATATAATAAATAAGTATTGATGAACAATTAATATCATATTTATATTATTATATTAAAAATTAATATAATATATATATAATTCTATAATTACATATTATTATTATTAAAATTCGAAGTTATTAATTTTGTATATAATCATAATACTACATTATACATATTTTTCATCATTTATAATATATGAGATTTATTCGGAAAGATTCACCAAGTATACTGCTTAGAATTTGTGTTATCAAACATATAGCCCAGATACAGGGGCTGGATACAAAGGCATGGGCTAAAAATCCAGCCCGGGCTAGTCGAGAATCACCACCCAGCTACTTCCGTCGGTCCTTCAGTTTTTATTATAATGGTCTTGAAGGAAAAGATTCAAGCTTTGATTTCAGTTCACATGGATTGTCCTTACGATGTCTCAATTATATTTTACGGGCTTACAAAAAGTTCCATAGCGCTTTGTTTTAAATTGACCTTGTTTTTTAGAAAAGCACGACAATCTAGATCATTTTTTTTAACAGATTTGTAATCTAAGCAAAAAATCCTCAAAGAATCACCTCACTTTAAAAACTAGAGATCTCTTGTTTGAAGGTGTCGTCTTTTTCGTGTCCTGTTTTTGCATAGGATGACTATATGCTGATATTTTCAATCTAAAATAAATGAATCTGGGGTCCCACCAGTGGCCTCATTTTAGTGCCACGTCGTTCAGTGAATTTGAATACATTATTTTAAAATAAATATGGAAAGAGTTTGGGAAAGAATACTTATATTATTGGGTAACTCCTGAAAACGAAAAAATCTGCCCTTTCACATGAATTCATCTTCGACACCAGACAATACACACATAAATTAATAATCTTTTTCTAAAAACGTTTTCTCAAGGTGATGGTATTACCCCTGTTTACCCTGTGTATGTTCAATGAATTTAATTCTAATTAAATTACCACTTTACTATATTATAAAAATTAAATCATTTGTTTGAATAAATTTCGTTAAAAATTCATTAAATTGATTTATTGTTTAATTTAATAACAAAAGTTATGTATAGTCGTTTATAGAAAAGATTAACAATTGATTACAACACCTTCGATTTGCCTTATTCAAATTGATTAATTGTTCATGCAATGCGGGCACGGAGCCGCATTCCTTCTGGTAGTACAAACAAAATTATCAAACAGACCTTAGATCGTCTGCGTATGAAGTCAGAAAATAAGTGATCACGTACCATGTACTACATGAATTTAATGTTGAAGCGAATGCTTGTCGTACAGCGCTATTTACTCGACTCATAGTAAAGAATTTACTCACTAAATTTTAGAGGAAAGTATTATAAATGAGATATTTTTAAAAACATTTGAAAATAAATGAATTAGAATATATATTTTGTTAATATGAGGGACCCGAACAAAATAATTTGAGCATTATTCCGATTTTGCTTAATTTACCTACATACTTGTTTAAATTTATTTAAACAATAAGTTAATCAGAAGAAGGAACCATACTGAAAATCTCTGCATAGAGAACTACATGTTCGATTTCCAAATAGACTTCAATTTTGGTTTCTGGAATTCGAGCGAAGCAGAGTTCTCAAAAAAAGTAATGATAATTGTCATTAGTTCCAACAGATATATGTGCTAGAATGCACTTCATGGAGAAGGATAGCTGTTCGGCCTGAAGTACTTTTACTTTGCACTCATTTAGTCTAAATCATTCTTTTACTTAAAGTACATTATTATAAAGATTAAAGACTAATTGTGCAAATTTAACGAGTCAAAGTGGTCCAAATAAAATTTCTAAATGTAAAAAAGTTGCATATATGTATAGTCTAAAAAACTCTGCAGAAGTAAATGAAGGCGTTTTGTCTGTCTATAATTCGGCTTTGACCCCATAAACAATGTAGACAATAAAAGGCTTCGGAGTTGTAATTTTTCAATTATATCTCCATAGACTCCATAGACACACCCTCATAGACATATCCTCCATAGACAAACAAAAAGTACGCATTTTGAGCGGTGTCTAATGGCGTGTTGGATGAGTTACAAAATATGGTTTATTAAGCAAGGTGTGACATAGAGTTAAAAAAAGAGCTCGATTTGTGCGTGTCTCCGTATTTTCGTAACGCTTGAGAGAGACCGTGGATGACAAAGATAGAAAGAGAAATCATAGGGGATTGGTGAGTCGATGTTTTTAACGAGAAGTGTAGCGAGCTATGCAAGTAATTTTACACTAATATATTTTCACCCACTTTCACATCATTCATGATTTTATAATGAAAACTTTCATGCGAGTCTTCACCGGCTCAAAATGCGATATTGCGTTTGTCTGTGGAGGCATGAATACACGCCATTTATGATTTTGTTCTGAAAAGTATCGTGCGTGACTCTTGGCAACAGACGGCTTCCTTTATGAAACTCACGCCATGCTTTCATACAGCGCCTCCGGTCTACAGTGCCCTCACCTACGACTCGTTACAAAAACATTTCGCTTGTTTAAAAACAACCGTCTGTTCACACTAGTCACGCAATGTACTATTACATTATCATTATTTATGATTGAGAAAGTAATAGAATCATCTGAAATTTCACTCCTCAGCTTTTCAGCGGATCTGCACGTTTTGAGATACACTGAAGTCGAAAAAAAAGTTTCGGCGATAGTGTCTGTCCGACTGTCTGTCTGTTCAGCCCTTGACACATTGGTCTGGAATAGGAATTTACTGTTCATAATCAATCACAGGTCGTATTACTTAACCGATTTTTTTCACAGAGCAACAATATATAAACAAAGAAAATGGCAAAATTGGTTATGTCAGCTTTGTAAATTTTTATCTTAGGTAAAAATATAGAAAGAGACTTACAATGAACCGGAATTATTACACCTGCACTCATGAACAGAAACGATTCTAATAATATTTAACTTAATCATTATAAAGAAAAACTTTAAAAACAATTTCTTACCAGTGTATATATATATATATATATATATATATATATATATATGTGCGAGAAACACCCAGAGCTGTCAGACTTTTCGCAACAACGTCTGCGAAACCATGCCGAGAACCTTAGGAAAAGGGGTTACATAAGCGGAGTGCCTACTCAATCGCATCCAGAACAAGCCGGCAACAGAGAAAGAGAAGCGACACTGAGA